>JAHWFP010250513.1:27021-43767 GCA_023313725.1 Lithobius niger
ATTTCAAGTAACATTATGTAAATTATTTGTTTATAATTTATCATCAGGGAAGAAGACGTCTTTTATACTTTTCTTGAACTGCCCTTTATTTGAACAATTTAGTAGTTCTTTTGGAATTTCATTAAAAATATTCGGTATAAAATATTGTCTGCTTCTCTTCCCGTAATTATTTTTCCAAGCTGGCAGTTTATAAATATTTTTTACAGTTCTTATTTCACCCAATTTGCATGTTTTGGACTTAAATTTATTATCAAAATAATACTTTGTTAGTATAACTAAATTTTTTATTTGCTTTACATTCATAATTTTATTTTGTTTGAAGATTTGTTTTGTTTTTATTTTATTTTTTTCTCCAAATAAGATTTTAATCAGTTTGTTTTGAATTTTTGAAGTCTCTCAAGTAAATATTCAGAAGCATGTCCATAGATCTCTATACCATATCTTATAATAATAATAATAATAATAATAATAATAATAATAATAATAATAATAATAAGCTGTTAAAAACAGCTTCGAGTCGTCTTGCTCGAGAACATTTCTTGTTGCAAGTCTTATGCTGCTGACAGATAATTCCACACTCGGGCAAAGGATAATAATCAGGCAAATGATCATAGTAGTGTGCGTTTTTCTCAAGTTTTTAGTTCAAACAAACTATAACTTGTGCCTATTCATTTCTCTTAGTTTAAGTTAGTAAGTCTTGCTGTTAATTTTGCAATCTGATCCCTGTTGTTAAGAGATTATTTTTTTATTCAAATAAATTGTGCCGCATAAGATGAACAGCAAAAGCAATTCTAGAGCTGAACCTCCAGGAACCGCAAGTGGTTGCTGGCTAGTGAGGCAGTTTGGAAACGCCATATAAACGGGAACAACCTTTATGTATTGACTTTTCTGCTTCTGGAACAAAGTTGTTTTTATTGTGAAAAAGGATGAACCTACGGAGTCCTCTAGGTGACGTCCAGTGTGGAGGCTGTAATTTGTGTTAGTACTATTAAGCCCCTATAAATTTTTGTGCCATCCATACATAGGTGTTCTTGTTTCACTTATTTTAAGAATGTTTACTATACGTGCTGCTTCGTGTATTAGCGTTTTTATGCATTAATTCAGTTCTCCCCATCCCCACAGACAAAATAGTTGTGGCACATAAAAGACCATGAAGTGTTATTAAGCAAACTCCCATTTCGTGCGGTTTTAATACAACACGAAATCGTACCACTAGGATACACAATTTACCACAATTAGGATAGACTATACTGCTGAACAGAGCACCAACTAATGGCACAAAGTACACACTATCGAATGACGATATTTTACAAACGCAAACGCAGAAATATTTCTTACACCCATTTCTGTTACCAGTATATTTTGTTTAGGTAGGCCTAATTTAGCATTTAGTATTTAAGCTTTTTGCACCTTGACGTAATTTCATTTAAATTTACGGCTAAATAGGTAGTTGAATTCTACACATTATAAGCCTTGATTCCGAAGTTCAGTCAAAGGGTTTTAGCTAGTATTAACCGCTTTCAGTCACCTGCTCTACCAAGTCCAGTCCGTCCGTGTAACCAACAACAAGAATTAACAATCACTTTAAGTGATTGCTACGTTACAAAGTCGCCGGCAACAATAAGACTTGTTTAACATTGTTAGCCAACGACAATCACTTTAAATGATTGGTACATTGCAAAATTGTCAGCAATAATAACACCTCTGTTTGACACCTCTGTTTAACACCAGCGACAAAGAAATGTTTAAATGATAGATGCTAGATGATTAAAATTAAAGGATTAGTGAAGATCGAATAAATAAGTACCCCTTATAAGCCCTGAATTCCGAAGTCCTGTCCGTCCGTGTAACATAAAGATCCCTCACATTACCTGTGAGGTGGTGTATTGGAGCTCCAGAACAATGATAATTTTTGGAGTCCAGGAATAATTGCTGGACTGTTGGGTGATTGTCATTGCTGTTTAAGGTACCCAAGATGCTTTATTGACTGGTTTGGTGGTGGAAACTGGTTTGCAAGTTCAGTTATTTGTGTGAAAAGTGTGTGTTTATTTTGACGTTGTGGAGGCTGAAAATATATTACCTAATAAAAATTTTTTTCCGTGAGGATTTGGGACTGTAGTGGTTGTATTGGTCACCTAGTCCTCTCCACCTCAATTTTTAATTTTTTTGACCACTTTTTCGCCTCTTTTCCGGCGTTTTCTTCTCTTGGGCGAAAAAACATTTAAGTGGTTGCTGGCTAGTGAGGCAGTTTGGAAACGCCATATAAACGGGAACAACCTTTATGTATTGACTTTTCTGCTTCTGGAACAAAGTTGTTTTTATTGTGAAAAAGGATGAACCTACGGAGTCCTCTAGGTGACGTCCAGTCTTTGCATCTTTTCACAACGATACGTAAATATCATTGAAACCACAAACATTGGGAGCACTTCTAGCTTGTTATCGTGTTGACTTTTCAAATTGGTGGTGTGGATTTTCGATACATGGATGTTTACGTGCTAGCATCTAAAAAATTCTACGAAATCGCCAAATGTCGTTCAAATTTTTATAAGTTTTTGACAACAACATGTAAATAGCATTGGAAATATCAATATCGGATGTTTTCGAGCCTGTTTTGTGTGTATTCCTCCAACTAATTGAGGTTATTATTGCATGCGGGAAAATTGTGGATATTTTAACTTTTTCGTTGATCTATTTTATTGTTTTCTACTTGGACGTTTGTGTTGCCAGTGTGAGAAAATTTTATGAAGTACACCAAGTGACATCAAAATTTTTAAAGTTTTTTGACAGTGATATTTTTACTCCCTTTCTCCGGAAAAGTTTCACGAAGCTCTCCTGTACTCACTTGCCATTCTTGTGTCAACAAGCCTGCCAGGCTCAAAAGAAAATAGAACGAAAAACAGTTTGCAACACTAATCTCGAAGTACAATATTCTAACTACCCGTAGAAAGCGACAGCAAACATTTAATCCCGGGAAACTGTGTTCCCTCGATATCATAAAGTGTCTGCAGGGTCAAAATACACCCTTACAAAAGAAAGAAAAAAAGAAGAAGAAAAAATATCCCACAAATGCAGCCAATGGTGATGCAACGTTTCACAGCAATGATAGTGTGCCAATGGTATCCCCAACGAGCACCGAATCTGATCACCTGTACTGTTCTGATCTTACTGATGACTTGAATGAAACGTCTCACTGTCTGCCACATAGCACACCGTTGTATGAGTACATGAAGACTGGTGATATTGGTGAACACAGATCGCATTATGGGCCAAGAAATGCATCTTCGTCCACTGCTTGTGATGCGTGTCATGGAGCGGAAACTATAAATGAACTCCAACATTTACAACTAACCCTAGAATTGAATAGACTGGAAGGTGATATTGAGATCCTGCAAGTTAACACTAAGCTAGACCAGGTTAGCAATATTAGCAAGAAGTATTTCACCCATATTGGTAAATCACCGATTGATAGTGTAGTGCATGTAGCCCAACATTCCAGTTTCCAGGAACGTGTCAAACTTAGTGCAATCAATTGTTAACGAAAATCCTGGCAAACCCATCGATGTCAATATAAATAAGAAACTTGTTAAATGCCGTCAGCGGTGGTATACAATTCTGTATGGAAGACCTTGAAAAAAAGGTAGAAAATATCATCATAAATCAGACAATGATGATCACAAATATTATATGTAACTTATCAGACACATTCACACAAACCTAAATGCCCTAAAGGAACATACAAATGGGAATAGAGTGAACAAAGCATTGATGGATGGAGATGGGCCAAATTTTGTAGTAAAGAATATTCTCACAAAAAGAATGAATGGTGAAATTGAATTGCTATCATCTCACATTGATAAAACTACAGAGCACCAAACGACAAATGTCAGTACCATTGATATCCATCAAAACAAAAATAAGAACAGGGCTACCTATAAGTAAAAAAGAAAAAGCGAGGAGCCTCATCTCGTGCGTCCTTCCCCGATCTTGAAAAACACTAATACAACTGACTGTATAAACACAGAGTGATCGAAAAACCGCCCACCCAGGCTGGTAGTAGTTCTGGGGCCGAACAGATTCGGAACATTAAATCCAAGCTCAAACTTCATGATGAAATGAACCCGACAGTTTTAGACAAAAAACAGGAACATGACGGTGGGCAAGATATGGTCGAGCAAACGTGTCCTTTGATAATAAATTCTTCGGCAACCATGAATTTAAACAAGAACTGTATAATTAGTGGTGAATCTCAGGTTAGACATGTGAAGTTCGGAAACCTGGTGTTTTCCTGGTGCTCGGATTGAACAGATCTACAATTTCCTGCCAGAAATAATGAAATAAAATGCTGGAATCTCCCACATTGTACTGTGTATTGGAGCTAATAATGTTGGTTTAGATACCCCGAGTGGGTTGGCTGAAAGACTAAAACTCGTGGTGAAGTGCATTAGATCCTTTTCCCAAGATGTCCATATTAGTAGTATGGGTCTTTTTCCGTAGTGGGTAAATGCAGTAGATTGGTTAATGCTGAAGCAATATTTGGTACATTGTAATGGATACATTATGTCCCTTTGTAAGGATGAAAATATTGGTTTTTGCTCCATTTTAAATGCAGTTCTGGCACAAAGAAATTTTCTGGCCCACGATGGGTTGCATTTGTCAAGGTCAGGTAAAAATATGTTAATTTCTGTCATGCTGTCCTGCAGATAGGTACTTGAGTCTGAACGTGAAAATTGCCTCGACCAGGGAAACTGAACTGGTGCAAGGAGCATAACGTTTACCCTTGTTGTAGCATTTTTGGTTCAGGTTATCATTTTGGAAACCGTGTTTGTTTTGGTGATTGCATTCATACAGGTATAACTTGTCATGGGTGCAGAAATGGTGGTAATTTTGTTAAGGGAAACCATGATGTAAGTGCTACTTTTGAAAATGTCGGTGATATCAATCAATTTTGGTGGCTAACGTTCGGCTTGTATACAATGTCAATGTTCGGGAACATTTTGGAACAAGTGACCACAGTATGGTTGCATTTGGAATTAACCTGGGAGAGAATAGTGTGAATGGTAGGAGTAAATGGAGATTCATTCGTGCTACTGACTTTAATGCACTACAAGAAAATCTCTTACTGCTAAGATGGTCTGACATTATTGACAATAGTATGGAAATTGAAACTAGTTGGAAAATATTCCACGACACACTCGTTCAACTTGTAAATGCTAATAGCTATTTAAAACCATCTCGTAAAAATGGAACTCTGAAACCACCCAAAGAAGTTACTAAACTTCTAACTCGCAAAAAAAAACCTTTGAAAGAAGTATAAAATGAAGAACAGAGACATGGCTCTTTATGAGAAATACAAAATATGTAGCAAATTACTTTCAATGACAGTCACAAATTTGGAAATTGAAAAGGACGTAAAGTCATTTCAGAAGGTACACCATCAGCTTTATTTACATCAGCTTTATTTAAATACATAAAGAAAAAAACTGGACGTAGCCACCATCTGACTCCCTTTAATTATAATGGAATTACCATTAAGGAGGATGTTGATAATTTGACTGTAGGTGAGGTCATAGGCAGCATAGAATCCTATTATGAGGAGCTGATGACAGTCTTTCGTCCATTTGCACCCACTGAAATTTTGGGGACAGATGTCATAAATAACTATTCTTAATACCTTTAAAGGGAGCAACTCGGTTGGACCCAATGGTTTTTCTACGGCATTTTACAAAAGATTTGTTAATGAACTGTGCCAGCCACTATCTATGGTTTTAAATAAATCACTGTCATCCGGTACATTACCGACCTGCTAGAAGTGAGCCAGGATTATCCCCATTTGAAAAAAGGGTAATAGTGCTGACCCTTTAAATTATAGGCCAATCTCCTTAACTTGCATGCCATGTAGAATTATGGAACGCATAATTAGAGACAAAATAATGAGTTATCTACTGTTTTCTGATCTATTGTCTAATGACCGATTTGGCTTTATGCCTGGTAAGTCGACTGTTTTACAGTTGTTGCACTGTCTTGATGATTGGACTAAAACAGTGGATGTTGGTGATCCAGTGGATGTAATCTTGATCGAGTTTGCTAAAGCCTTTAACTCGGTTTCGCACCAGACGCTTAGTCAAACACTTGTTACATATGGTATTAGTGGTAACATACTTAAATGGATAAATAATTTTCTTACTAACAGAACACAACAAATATGTGTCGATAGCTCTATTTCCAGCGAAAGTTCTGTAACTAGTGGGGTCCCACAGGGATTCGTCTTGGGACCACTCTAATTTATCATCTACATAAATGATCTGAACACAGTAAATCCAAATATAATGACACCAAAGTTCGCAGATGATGTCAAGCTTTATGCTACTGTTAGAAATCTACATGATCATCAAAAATTTTCCTCCTCACTTTTGGAACTTCAGCAACGGTCAACTCAACGGAACCTTCCAGTATCTAGCCCTAAAAGTAAAACCTTTCACATTGGTTCAAAAAATGAAAAGAAAGCTCATCTGCTTTCTAATATGGAACGTGATCTGGGTATTTGGTTGACATATGACTTAAGAGCGGATCACGAAGATATCGCGAAAACAGCAATAATTAAACGGTGTTTCACCTCTGGTGACATTAAAACCCTCGTTTGGGCATTTAATGTATGAGTGAGACCAATTTTGGAATATGCCAGCCCTGTCAGGTCACCCCACCTGGTAAAGCATATTAACCTCATTGCGTCCGTCCAACGGACTTTCACAAAATATCTGTCTGGCTTGAGAAATTCAACTTATCTAGAGCGTTTGAGGGTCCTTAATTGAGAGATACTCGAGACCAGGAGAGTCAAATTAGACCATTCTACATGGACTGACCAGTATACCTAGTAGTCGATTTTTCTTGTTATGTGAAGGTAACCAAACACGTGGCCACAATTTTAAATTGGTAGTTAAACCCATAAAGAGCGACTGTCGAAAATATTTTTTCTAGCACCGTGTTGTGAAACCTTGGAACGCACTCCTGGCTGATGTCGCCGAAGCACCAACACTTGCTACTTTTCAGAATAAGTTGAAAGGTATTGATTTTAGTAAATACATGATATATCTGTGTTAATACGACAATGGCCTAGGCCTGCTTTAAACAATTTTTAAATATGTTTTAAATAGTATAGTTGTTGTGAATAATAATTGTTAAGACAGGGTGTCCGTTGATATCAACAATCCTTTCCTTGACCTATTGTGCTATATGTGCAATAAATGACTCATTCATTCATGCAAGTGACAATCATTTTAAATCAGTGGCAAGCAACAGTAAGCGTTCTGAATTTCGTGGTTAAGTTTTGCTAAATAACATTGTGCTATGTAGCAATTTGGTGAGCGCCATTTTGTGGTCGTTTGTTTTACCTACTGTTTATCAGAGGTCGTTGTGCACTTCTTTTGTGTGATTGCGTTCTTTGTTGGAATAGATACTCATTGCTTGTTAGGGCCACGGGCCATGTTGTAATATAAGCTGTTGTAACCAATAAAAGGTTAGTTGGGGACTGCATTCCCATTGATTAACTCGCCTTTTATCCGCTTGTTGATTTTGCAATCTATGTCATGGTTGGGCCTTTTTCGAAGTTAGTCTTTGGCCATGCCTAAACTTAACCCTAATGCCAGTTTCTTTCAGCGGTGTGTTGTGTTTGAGTTGGTGACGAGAAATAACAGGTTTGTATGGTCCTTGCAGGCGTAAGCTAGCTTGAACTAACCCTTAAGATGAGGTAGTTACAGGGACGTTTGGTGGAAGTGCCAAATATGAGCATTGTTAGAGACTCAAATCCGAGCCGGTCTGTAGGGACTACAAACATCTAAGTTCGTCATTCCCTTTTAGCTTATTTCGTAGGAATTCCATGGTCGAAATGCCAGGTTTATTCCTCCAAACGCAAACACTGCTTAGATCGTGACAATTTTGGTGCGACAGGATTAGGGGGTCTAGGAAAGTTAACCTAACCGAAACGTGTGTCAAATTTACGTCAATTTCATAGGCATGGCCAAAAGCAGTTAAAAGTTTCGTTAATAATTTAATAGCGAGAGAAAAGGCGAAATATCGTATTCAATAAATTAAAGGTAAAACGTGGGTAAGCAAGGTGCTAAGCCCGGGCCTTTAAAAAGAATAGATTAAATGTCAATAATTAATTAAAAGAATAAAGCTAAGCTAATCAACCAAAATAATAATCATGGATTTAACACAGCTAAAACAAAGTCGAGCCACGCGAAAAACGTCTATTGATACCACGCTGGCAAAGTTAGCGCTAGATATTGATGGAAGTGATCGTGACGAAGTTGAAATCAGATTTTCACAACTGCTAGCGAAAGAGTTAAAAATAATCACAGTATTTCAACAGTTAGAAGAATTGTGTGACACAGCAGAGCTAGACGATGAAGTTCAAATTCATGAAACTTGTTTGGATGCGATTATTGCAGCAAAAGTTAAAGCGAGTCGATTCCTAGCAAAAAATCGTGTCATTACGACAGCGCCAGCTGCTCCCGTGGCAGGACCACGAATTACCAAAACTCCAAATACGTAATTTTGATGGGCATGTCACAGACTGGGAACGCTTTTGGGTCAATTTGTGTCAGGAATTGATAGCAACAGTGCAATATCTCAAGTGGATAAATTCAATTATTTACGAGGGTTTTTGGTAAAGATGCTGCACGCACGGTTGAAGGGCTGTCATTGACAGAGAATAATTATAATCTTGCAAAGAGTTTGTTAAAGAAAAAGTACGGTAGGACAGAAGTGTTGGTCAACGAGCATATAAATAAGTTGTTAAAATTGGCACCAGTAAAAATGACAAAAGATGGACAAGATTTAAGAAGACTTGTGGAAGAATTCAAGATCAGTATGGGAGCATTAGCTAATTTGGGTTCGGATGTCTCGTCAATGGGAACAATTTTGCGCCCAATTCTTTTAAAATCAATTCCCGCGTCATTACTGACCGAGTGGAATAGAAAACCCTAAGTGCTGGGAATACTGACGTTGCAGTGGTGCTGGATTTTATAAAAGTCGAGTTAACAAATATTGAACAGGTTTATATAATTGTTAGTGAAAATTCAAGGGAGGAGCAAATCCCGGGAAGAAAATATGAAGAAAAATCGTACAATTTCTCGTCATCGTTAGTTGCAACGCAAGGGCCTGGCCCACACTCGTATAACCGCAACAATGCAAGCAGTTCACGAGAACCCTTCTGCGTTATTTGTAACAATGCCTCTCATTTTTTTCAAGTTGCTCCGAAGTGGTTTCAAATAATGCTCGACGTCAGGCTTTGCAAAAATACCAACGTTGCTATAAATGTTTAAAGAAAAATCGTTTTAAGACATCGTGTCTCGTGTCAATTAATTACCGCACGTGCAAGAAGCCGCACCATACATTCCTATGTCCGAAGCGAGAGTCGCAAGATACTGCAAACACTAAGGGCGAAACCAAATCTCTTTTGACAGCCGCAACATGCCACGCAGCTACAGAATAATATCAAAAAACGACCATGTCGGTTTTACAGACAATCCGGGTTTGGATCAAAGGAAATGACGGAATGGAGCCTATTGTTATGCTGTTAGATGGCGGTTCAGAGCTCTCATTCATCGCAGACAGGGTGGCTCAGAAATTGAAGCTTAAATCCAACAAAGAATTCATACCTTTCTCGTGATTCATACCTTTGGAGGACAGAAGAGATCGCAAACCAGTAGTCGCATCCCTGTGTTACTCGCAGGTCACAATGGTGTACAACTTCAGATAGAAGCGTTTCAGGTACCTGAGATTTGCCATGCTGTTCACTTGTGGGAGTCTGGCAGGATTGAAAACTTTTTGCGAAGCAGACGTACACATAATTGGTCGCAACTTATGGGTGCGGGTGAGTCTGTATAAGTGGTTGTACTGTTAGGGACCGATTGGTACTGGAAAGTCGTTACAGGACGTATGAAGCGTTTATCATCGTTTTTGATGGCAACAGAAACAATTTTCGGCAGGTTACTTCAGGGCAGCACTATGACTCACTCTCAAACGACTCCTATGTTTTCTTTACTTTGCCTTCATGAAGATACAGAAGATAAAAAACTTGAACAAAACTTTCGAGATTTTGGGAATTAGACAACAGTGGTATTGTGGCTTTAGAGGAAAAGTCGGAAGTTACGTTGCAGGAAGTAGAAGTCAGAAAAAGGTCGAAGCCACTACAATTTTTGTGGATGGTCGTTACCAGGTGGAAATACCTTGGAATGAAAAGAAACTTGAGTTGTGCTCTAATTTTAGCTCGGCCAAGGAACGTTTGCGTAGACTGCTGACAAAGCTCCAGAAAGATCCCGTTCTTTTAGAGCGATATAGAACGGGCATTTATGAATATTTAAAAAATAATCATTCTGAAGAAGTTACTTTTGAAGTAGACGAGAATCGTGCATTTTATTATATGCCACATCACCCAATAATAAAAGAAGACGGGAAAACAACCAAGTTACGCATATTATTTGATGCCTCATCAAGCAGTAACCAAGGGTTGTCCTTAACCGAATGTCAGTATGCTGGCCCGAGTTTGAATCCATTGATTTTTAATTTGTTGCTGCGATTCCGATGGCACAAGATTGCAATAACTAGTGACCTGGAAAAAGCCTTCCTACAGGTCGAATTAAATCCACATGAGCGCGACGTAACAAGATTTTTGTGGACAGACGAAATGTGGACGCCATCCAAGGAACCAAAACTGAAGGTGTTTAGGATGACAAGGGTCCTATTTGGTATGAAATCCAGTCCTTTTTTATTGGCAGCTACAATCCGTCACCACATGGTTGATGATTCGGTGGCCGGAGCGGTTCCTGCCAAGATGCATTTAGAATTTCTCAGGAGGCCTGGTACTTAAAGGCCAAAGGGAGCATATTGTTAACAAAATGGGCCACAAATGATCGTCTTTACGTCAGCTGTGGCAAGAGGAAGGCAATATTTCAAACAACGAAACTATTGAACTGTTAAAAGTGTTGGGTTTAATGTGGAATCCCGACTCTGATGTTCTGTTATTGACGGCCTCTTTAGTCTTAGAAGACGATTCCAAGCGAGGGATACTAGAAACTTTAGCTAGGGTTTTTGATCCTTGGATTTGTATCCCCTAAGACTAATTCCGCAAAGTGCCTTCTACAGGACCTTTAGCGCTTGAAGATAGGCTGGGATGATACCTTACCTGGAGAATTGCACAGCAGGCGGACTCAGTGGAAGGAAGATTTATGCCTTCTGGAAGACATTTTTGTTCCTAGATGGTATTTAACTACTGAAGAGATGCCACTAGTTGCCAACTTCATGTTTTTTCGATGCAAGTCCGAAAGTCTACGGTTCTGTGATTTTTCTACGTACAATTTCTGCAGTTTCCTGCTGCAATGTTAGCTTTGTGACGTCAAGGTCGAAAGTGGCATCAATGCATCCTGTAAGCATTCCTCGTCTCGAATTGTTGGCCTGTGTGGTTGGTTGTTGTCTTGCTGACACAGTTCGTTATTCCCTTGACAGAAAAGACTTAAAGACCTTTTTTGGACTGACTCCAAGTTGGCTTTGGGTTGGTTGAAGGGATCACCCATGAAGTGGAAGCTTTTTGTTGGACGTCGTGTACAGGAAATTCAAGCGTTATCTACAGCAAATGAATGGAACTACTGTACAACCAAAGAAAATGTTGCTGACTTAATAACAAGAGGGCATTCTTTAAAGTTTTTACTCAACTCTCAGTTTTGGTGGAAGGGTCCATCATGGCTGTTGCAAGATCCCAACAATTGGCCTTTGATAGAAAAGCCTCATGATGAAGATGAAGGTGCCTTGATGGACGAGGAAAGGTTACTGGAAGTAGTTGTTCAACAAAACGTCAGTGCCACCGCAGTGTTTGATTTCTACAAGTATGAATCTTGGAGAAAATTGGTTCGGATTCTAGCTTGGATGTTTCGGTTTCTCAGGAACTGCAAGATGGCTGATATTGATCGTCAACCCTTTCTGAAGGCAAAGGAATTGCGTACAGCTGTAACTGATTAGTCTAAAGTGATTCACGAGGACTGCTTTTCAACGGAACTTAAAGCCTTACGTGCGGGTCTTGCATTGGACAAGAAATCAAGATTAGTTCGTTTTAACTTGTTTTTGGATGAAGAAGGTCTTATAAGAATGGGTGGCAGATTGAAATATGCAGACCTTTCGGAATCTCAACGTCATCCTGTATTAATGGCTTATTGTGAACTTTCCAAACTTTACACTTGTGTTCTATGCATGGTGGAATCCAAGAGACACTTATTCGTCTTCGTAATGAGGTATGGATTTTAAAGGGGCGACAGTCAGTTCAAAAAGGCTATTCGTAATTGTTTTGTTTGCCGAAAATGGTGTGCCAAACCCATCTCAGTAATAAGGCACCTTTGCCTGCTTCAAGGGTTTGTCGTGCTGAGCCCTTTCAAGTCTCTGGAATTGATTTTGCGGGACCTTGTTGGATCAAAGAAGGAAACCTTAAGAAGAAATCCTACATATACTTATTTTCATGTGCAGTCACTCGAGCTCTGCACTTGGAGCTTGTGTCTTCACAGGGTATCAAACTTTTCTTTTAGCCTTTCGTCGGTTTGTGGCTCGTCGTGGTCTATGCAGAACAATTTATAGTGATAATGCCAAGGTGTTTCAACAGACAGATGATTTATTGAGAGAAGCCAATGCTTTTGTAGGTCCAGAAATGGAATCAAGTGGAGGTTCATCGCTCCTCAAGCCGCTTGGTGGGGAGGTTTTATGAACGCATGGTTGGAGCAGTAAAACGTCACTTAAGAAGATCTTTGGACTCGGCCTTATTAAATTTTGAAGAACTTTCAACTATCTTGACCGAGGTGGAGGAAATTGTTAACAGCAGACCATTGGTGGCCATTTCTGAAGACCCCTTGGATTCCGAGTACCTGACGCCATCGCACTTCCTTACTGGCCATTTGGGAGGGTCTCTTTCTGACTTTTTTTCTTCCATTACTACTGTCCCTTCGAAAGATTCCTTGAAAAAACGATGGTTCCTACGGAAACGTATAATTAATGAATTTTGGAGGAAGTAGAGCACGGAATACTTTTGTTCTTCAGTCTGCACATAGGTTGAAGGTGCCCCTTTCAGAATGTCGGCTTCAAGTAAACGATGTGGTACTACTCAAAGATGAGAGAATGCCAAGAAGCCAATGGAAAATGGCACGCGTCTCAGAATTCACTGAAGGAAGAGATGGAAAGGTTCGTTCAGCAATGCTGCAAACTAGCAGTGGCAATTTTCTTAGAAGAATGCTGCAAAGGATCTGCCCTCTCGAGTTAGTATATGCTTCCATCTATTTCTCGAGCTCTAGCATGCTGCTAAGTTTTAGGGGTGGCATGTTAAGGGTTCTCAAATTCATGTGATTACATTCACATCACTCACAAGAAGTACTCTCGATAGGTACATGTACAAATGCTAGCTTTAAGCATTCACAGTCACTATTTTACCCTATGAACCAAACCTTAGTAAGCCTCACAATTACGTTTCAATCCCTTCTGTCTACGGTCCTGGCCAGTTCCGACCTATGCTGTGGAGGAGGGGCTCGCCGGGCAAAGTTTCGTCTTTCTGGTGGATCCCAGCGGTGAGAAGATGTATGGCACCCGCGGGCGCGTCTAGCAGGTGAAGGGCTATGCCTTATGTTTCTTTACCAGTTCAAAATTGAAGGGATTTTTCTGATGTGGTCAAGTGAGTCACGTCGTTTCAAGGCCCGAGGAAGACTT
Organism: Lithobius niger; assembly: GCA_023313725.1. NCBI lineage: Eukaryota > Metazoa > Arthropoda > Chilopoda > Lithobiomorpha > Lithobiidae > Lithobius > Lithobius niger. The sequence goes on from JAHWFP010250513.1 coordinate 40,759, forward strand.
GTTCTGGATGCAATCCAATCCTTCCCCTTATTCTCTTAATGTCATCATCAGATTTATGCCAAGAAGAGTTTCCCTACCAGAACACAAGTGATCGGCTATTACATTTAAGAAGTGAGAAGAGTTTTAGCGAAGAAAGCCAGAATGTCTGAAGGTCCGTTCCGATTTGCTTATCAAGAAAGGCATTTATAACCACCGATTCCACAAGAGTAGATTTATTTACCTTTGGTGTGGGGTTTCGGAATATGTTGTGAATTTCGGGGTTAAGTTTTGCTAAATAACATTGTGTTATGTAGCAATTTGGTGAGCGCCATTTTGTTTACCAGAGGTCGTTGTGCGACTTCTTTTGTGTGATTGCGTACTTTGTTGGAATTGATACTCATTGATTGTTATGGCCACGGGCCATGTTATAATATAGGCTGTTGTAACCAATAAAAGGTTAGTTGGGGACTGCATTCCCACTGATTAACTCGCCTTATATCTGCTTGTTGATTCTGCAATGTATGTCATGGTTGAACCTTTTTCGAAGTTAGGCTTTGGCCATGTCATGGTTTTTCGATCAGCGTCTTTTGGGTAAAAGCATCTTTTTCGATCAGCGTCTTATCCAAAAGACGCTGATCGAAAAACCATGGCCATACCTAAACTTAACCCTAATGCCTTTTCTTTCAGCGGTGTGGTGTGTTTGAGTTGGTGACGAGAAATAACAGGTTTGTATGGTCCTTACAGGTGTGAGCTAGCTTTAACCTTAAGATGAGGTAGTTACAGGGACGTTTGGTGGAAGCGCCAAATATGTGCCGACAGGTCAGAGACTCAAATCCGAGCCGGTCTGCAGGGACTACCATACCATCTAAGTTCGTCATTCCGTTTTAGCTTATTTCGTAGGGATCCCATGGTCGAAATGTCAGGTCTAGTCCTCCAAACGCAAGTGCTTAGGTCGTAACAGTAAGACCTCTGTTTCACATTGTTAGCCAGCGACACAATCACTTGCAACGTTGCAAAGTGGCCGGCAACAATAAGACCTCTGTTTAATATTATTAGCCAGCGACACAATCACTTTAAATCATTGATACATTGTAAAATCGCTGGCAACAATAACACCTCTGTTTAATCTAGACACACGCTAGTGTGTCGTGCCAAGTTAGGCAACAAACATCACATCAATTCAATTGTCGAGGTTGTAAACCATTGTAGCGCGACGCCATAGCGCCAGTGTCTTATATCCTGAAGCATAGTTAGGTACATTTCAGGTACTTGGGTAAAAATAATAACGCGGTACAAAAGCATAAATTGTGTTGAAATCAAGAGCAATGACCCACCTGACAAAAATTAACTCGTGTAGGAATGCCAGCTAAGCTGCTTACAATGCAAAATCTGACCCTCAATAACGTTGAAAATGTGTTGCCAGCTACCTAGCTATTCTGCTCATCCCCATGTTAAATCCCATAGGGTGATTATTCATCGCTATCGAGATAATGGGAAGGCTTCCAGCTATGAAATTGGACGAATGGGTGCAGTACAATACGAACTGCGTATATTTTATGGTTTGGAACCTGGGGGCGTAACAGGGATGGCGTGGGAGGGCACGTAATTACGAAAATATTGTTATAACCATTGTTAGTATTGACGACATCGTCTCATTGGACGGCCAAAGTTTGGACAATGAGAACGAGTGTACTGACGTGCGTGCCTAGACACACACTAGTGCATCACTATAAATCTAAACAACGTTGCAAAGAAATTGTAGTCACGTCCAATTCACGAAAAATAAACCAATTGTAAAAACAAAGCAAAATAAACAATGCGAAAAACTAGTAAGAGGGCCACTAAGTTGAGTGTGGTTCGGCTCTTCAAAGGACTGATATCAACACACCAAAACTAACTAAATAAAACAAATTACAATAAAATTAAAACCAAATCAAAAACCTATAAAGAGGTGACTAAGTTGAGAATGGTTAGGCCTATAGGCAAAAGGTAGTAGCAAATTGTTGAAAACCAATTTCTTGTTGACGTGCCACTTTATTGCAGATATGCACGGTAGTGGAGTAGAGTCAATTCACAATTTAAAAAAAGGAGTGATATCATATCAAAAATCAAAACTGGTAATAGGGACCACCAAGTTCCGAATGGTTCGGCCCTTCAAAGGAGTGACATCAACACACCAAAACATTCGCCAAGTTAATCGCACTGAATAATACTTTGGACGTTAAATGAAAACTTGAACATTGCTACCGAAAGTAGCAATGTTCTAGTTTTCATTTAACCTTTGAATTATTAAGCGGTGCGATTAACTTGGCGAATGTTTTGGTATGCTGATATCACTCCTTTGAGGGGCCCGAACCATTCGTAAATTGGCGGCCCCTTTTATTTTTAACAGTTTTAGTTTTTGATATGATAGTATTAGCCAGCGACAAAATTGTATAAACGAGGCTAGACGATTAAAATTAAAGGATTAGTGAAAATCTGATAAATATTAAAACCATGCAAAAATACACAGACGGTTTCGCTCATTCAATCAGCGTTTATTGGCCAACAAAAAATAATTTTTAAACCATGCATAAACCGATGCAAATTTAAAAAAGGATTAGTGAAACTCGTCAAATTTTCAAAACGCGCAAAAATACACAGACGGTTTCGCTCACTCACTCAGCATTTCTTAGCCAGCAAAACAAAAATGAGTGCACGGGTGGTGTTTGATGCAATGTTGTAACATGGGATGGGAGGGAGGGGATTTGTTTTATGAAACAGACAGCGCAGCTGGGCTGGAAATTATGATTCACCGTTTGGGTGGGGGGTAATTTTATGAAACAGCCCGCGCAGCTAGTTTGGAAATTATTCTGCTGCACAGTTTGCAACATGGGGATGGTGAAGGGGGAGTTGTTTGTGAAACAGCCAGCGTAGCCATCTTGGAAATTCTGATCAATCGTTTGCAACATGGGAATGGGGGAGGGGGGTTGTTTTATGAAACAGCCAGCGTAGCCATCTTGGAAATTCTGATGCACCGATTGCAAACGG
>JAHWFP010250514.1:0-26048 GCA_023313725.1 Lithobius niger
TGTTGAGGTGCACACCTCTATCATGCACTACAACAGCTATCTCTATTATACTAATCTAAAAGCAGTAGCCATCACAATTGTCGGTTAAAAATGTGTTAGCTTTTAGGCCTATTTTACATTTTAGGCGTAATTGTCAGCTTTTAGGCCTAATTTTCACCAGCAGTTTTTAATTTCGTAAGTAGCAGCTAACGGAGATATGGGTTGTACAGTAAGCCTATTCATTTTTGAAACACGGTGCGCCTACAGGCACACAGTTACAGTGATACAACGTAACGTGCAACATAGACTATATAGATCAGTGGTAGTAGGGAAGTGACGAGAGAGACGCAATTTGACGTTGCAATTTGACGCAATTTGGCAATTTAGCAATTTAGCAATTTGACGTTGCCATGGGAACATGATTTTAGGCCTAATTTTCATTTTTAGGCCTAATTTTAAAAATGCAGGTTTAATTTCGTAAGTAGCAGATAGGCCTAATGGAGAATTCGGTTCGACGGTAAGCCTATTCATTCAAGCAACAATGCGACGAGACTATTTTAAACGAAGTTAAAATCCATTTGGTTTTATTGAGTGTTACCTTAGGATTTTAATTCGACGATCAAATGGAATTATTTAATTTAGTTACGTCGAAGAATTCTATTAGCTATAAGGAAGTAACGTTGTTTTAATTTGCCATGTTATTTAGCTAACTTCTCAAACTGAATCTAACGTTGTAAACAATGGTCCTCAATATCTGGTACCGTTGCGAAGTTGAAAAAAGCGACGGACGGACAAAGTCGTTGCAATAGTCTTCTCAGCCGGTACGGCTGTACAGAAGACTAACAGCTGGTACGGCTGTACAGAAGACTAAAAAACCTGCAAAATGTTACCATCAAGTGCTCAAAATATGTCAAGGTTATCGATGTGATGAATTGATTGACTAGTTATTTAAATATTTCTTGACCTAGTTTATTGGTCAAATAGTGATGCATGTAGTGTTTTAAACCTTGCTATTGTGATTAAAGTAGTAGAGAAAATTTTAACGCCAGTCGTCTTAGTTTTGTGAGAGTGTTTCCCGTTTTGCTAATAGAACGTAGAAAGTAGATATTGCAGCTACCGAAAACCGATTGGTTGTTTAAGAAAGTTTAAAAAGTAATTTATCAGTTGTTTTTTTTGCACAGGTGACTGAGTGTGACCTAGCTGATGGCGCAATCACTAGCGCAGGCCTAATCTGAATTAGTGAAATTGCTGTAAAAGTGAAAATTATAAGGAAAGAGCGAGGAAATTAAATCTCTGAATTGAGTATAGTCTAGTTCAAAAGTTTAAATGAAGAGAAACCATTTGAATGTTCTCTCTTTTGGTTTAAGCCATGGTCGTTAAATTTAACTAGTAAATTAAACTAGCGTTCTAATTGTTGCTGAGTGCAACGAAGACAAGTTTAGAAGTGGAATTCAAAAATCGTGTAGGCTCTCCTTTAGCGCTTGATTTTTAAAAGTATAAGTTTAGAAAGTGAGAAGGAAGCTGAGTTGGCAGTCATGCTTCTTTCACACAAAAAAAATAGCAGGAGTTTGACCCTCCCCCTCCCAAATAGAGACATGGCTGGTGTACTTTGAACGAGTTGAGTTGAGTTTGTCTGCGTATGCAGTGCCAGCTGATAAACATGTTGTGCTATTTATCCAGTGTAGGTGAAAAAACCCATGCAACTTGTGGACGCTTCATGAGCCTAAAACAAAGACGTTAGTCAAATTAATACCTTGTTAACTAATAATCTCTGCCTGAAACTACATTTGAAAACGAGTAAAATTCCGAAAGAAAGAGAAGGCGGCAGGAGAATTCATTACATTGTAATTGTTGGACAACAAAAGGCACTAAATTGTGGAAACAATGCTTATACAGCGGTTTGCAGCTGGGGTACGAAGTTAAGACACTTTAAAGCCACTTTCTAGCTTCACACCGGTGTTTTAGGTTTGCTCTTTCCCAGGAACTTTAGAGAAAAAAATGTTTCGCACTTTCAGAGGTCTCAAACACATGCTGCACAATTTAAACATTCATCTAAGTTTAAGAAAAATAGTAGCAATTTATTGTGCTATTGTTGCGGAAAAATGAACCATGTCAAAGCTGTGTGCAGGTATCGAAAGCATCAGTGCTCAGCCTGCGGGATTGAAGGACATTTAAGCTATCTCTGCAGGTATAGCAAACCTAAAAACAATGAGGCGTATGTCATGAACCCAAAACGGTAACCTCAGCTGGCAAGAAAAAGAATTACCAATATTCTAGGATAAAAAGTACGTTATGTAAAGAATCATCAAATTCTGATTAGAACTATTAAGCATGCGATTCAGATGAATTACGCTCTAAATCTAACTAAATAAATTCGCTGACTGCAAATGTTTACATCAACAAATGGATAGTCCGTTGCCAGTTACATAACCACGAATTTCCATTATAAGTTGATTCTGGTTCAGATACAACATTATTGTAGTGTTGGTACCATAAGTATTTTAGCAACGTGAACCTTAACCCGACTAAAATGACACTCGAAGTTGTGGATAGTCCGCACCATCCCACATTCTACGAATCTGCACATCCACCACATCCTGCGAATCCGCACATCCACCATCTTACATCCTGTTTTCATCCTGCGAATGTTAACTGCATCAAATGGATAGTTCGTTGCCAGTTACACGGCCGTGAACTTCCATTATAAGTTGATTCTGGTTCAGATACAACATTATTGCCAGCTTTGGTACCATAAGTATTTTAGCAACGTGAAGCTTCACCCGAGTAAAATGACACTCAAGTTGTGGGATGGCGTGGTGCTGAAACTATTAGGTACAGTGAAACGAAATATAACTTATGACGGCCAAACTGAGTGCTCATTTGCAGTCATTAGTCCTGCCATGGAGAACAGCCTGTTTTGCCAAAGGGTGTACCAAGAGTTGAAGATTTATTTACTTGCTGGCTGGAACACCGATTTCAGTGACGTTTTCCTGCAGATTGTGTTAGATGGTTAAGCTAAAGCCGTCACAACCATCAATACTTGTAAGGGCTTATACCAGCACCAAAAGCTTCCTTTTGGCCTCATGAGTGCTTGTGATTGTTTTCCAAACGTGAATGGATTCCGTTCTTAGTGATATCCTTAGACTTAAACCATTCATTGATAACATTCTCGCAGCTGGAAAAGGTCAGGAATACGACAAAACTATTTTGAAGTGTGCGAAGTTTTGCAGGCAAGTGGTGTCAAATTAAAGAAAAGCAAGTTCAAATTCATCAGTTCTAAAATAAACTATTTGGGATTCCAACTTGATAAGAATGGAGTTTCGAATCAGCCGGAAGTTTTGAACACGATAATGCTATCACCTGAACCGACTAACAGTACAGAATTAAAGTATTGCTTGGGCTTTATCACCCAATGAGGTAAATATGTCCAATATCCTACTACCATACTTGCTCCTTTAAATATACTCCTTTCTTTAAAACAACTTGGAAATGCAGTAAAGAATGTTCAGCAGCTGTCCGAAATGCTAAGGCTGTGTTTCTAAATTCTATAGTGGTAACGCACTGTGACGTGAAATTGCCTATGAAACTCGTTTGTGACTCTTCTCCGTTGGACATTGGCTCGTGCATCTTGCATACTATGCCTAGTGGAGAGGATCATCCCATAGCTTTCGTTTCACGGTTGTAAAGCAAAGCCAAATTTGGCTTTGCCGAATTCGATCCTCAAACACGTCCACCAATACTTCTTTGGCAGAAAGTTCGTGTTGCAAACGGACCAAAAGACAATGACGTCAGCGTTTGAAAGTAAGGTTTCAATTCCCTTATTGGCTGTCTCACGTGTACAGCGGTGGGTTCAATTTTAAAATTAAACTTAAAAAGCACTTGTAGAATGTTACAAAGTAATAACCGGAAAATGCACAAACATACAACAAAACTCTAATACACAGATATTACCGGAACCCAAATTTTATTCCAAATATCTAATTACCATACCCGTCTTAATCTTGAAATATTGTGTATTTCAGTTTAACGCACAACCACATCAATCCAACACCAATAGGTTCAAAGATTACATCGAATTATAAAAAAATTTCAAGTTGACAAATTTCAACACCAGGGGAGCCTCAGTAACCCCATATAACTACTGGATTCAGATCATAACTGGCACTTTGTTTGCTGCTAGCCCGCAAGCACACATCAAAGATCATTCTAATTTCAAATAAAAAAAAATTTTTTTACGGTTCTGTTCGTTTTTAACACATCCTGGCAATTTCTGCCTTGCGAAAATGGGCATTTTACTCGCAACGTGGCTCATGGCCCTCGTGTGTTGTTTGTAATTTTTTTTGCTACTCTTCATAATGGCTGAGATGAGTCAGTAAATGAAATTTTTAAATTTAAAACTAGAAGGGACTTCAACTTTTTACCCCCTAATTTTGTTGTAGGTCGGACCGGATAATTTACAGGCCATGGTATTTTGGTGGAATTTGATAATTTTTGGGTTTGAATCATTCTGTAGGTCAACCCGATGTCGCATAGTTTATGGCCATACCGGCATTGCCTAATCACTTCTGGTGTCTGTTCACGTCCCCTCCCCTCCTGTTGGGAGGCTCCTGGCGCCCACTAAGTGCCGCGTTGCCTCAGTTGGCCTTTGCTGTGGGTTTGGATTTTCGTATTTTTCGGTTATTAAGTTCTTATGAGTTCATTGTAGCTTGTGATAATTTTCGGTTTTGTCAGTAATAACTTTGTAAATAACTTTTTAGGCTATGCCTGGAACTTCAAATGTTGTCTGTTTGGGCTTTGTTGAAATCGGAATTGAGTTCCAGTATTTAAATGACCTGGGACTATTTCATCACGTACGCATTTCTTAATGAAAGAGAAAACCGAAAATCGACGTTCTGTGAGGGACCTTTGGAATGACGAGGTGACTGCTGAACGTGTACGAAGGTTGTGTCGAAATGGGTTCCGTCTTGCCGATAACCAAATTCAAGTTCTGGATGTAGAGGTGGAGGTACAAAGTAAAGGAACACACGGACTTAGGGAGGAGAACAAACATCCGTCGTCGTCAATTCAGAGTTAAGGATTATACTTTGGCCACTTAGTGAATTTAACGTAATTAATTTAAATTATTACAAATTGTTGATTAACTTCATTAATTTTGATTAATTAATTTTTAGCAAAGGTTATCGAGTCAAGATTTAAAAAATGGCTTACCGCCCTTCATCTATTTGTGGAATTAATCCGGAATCAGTTATTTGTAGAACTTCGTTATGAGCATTCCGTACGCTAATTCAAATTGTTGTTGGGAGGGAGTGAGGCTTAATGCGCGTCGACTGCAAGGTCATTAGCGCCAACCTCAGTTGTTGGGATTTACGTCAGTTCAGCTATATTAACCAGACTTCCGTGATAAATATTGTGTTTGTTGCTACTGAGCTATTGTCTTGTTTTTGCTTTACTGTGATGGACTACTGTGGTAAATCTTGACAGTCTAAATTCCGACGGGTAAAAATCCCAACGGGTCAAAACCCCGAAAGTTTAAATCCCAATGAGTTAAATTCCCGACAGTCTAAATCCCGACAACTAAAAATCAAACTTATTAACTTTGAATAATTAGATGGTTTTTAGTTTCTTAAGCGTGTTACGAAAAATACCGATTTTGCCAAATCTCCCTGTAATAATTGCATTCGAGCTGTCTCACTCGAGTTCCTTCACGGATTGGCTCACGACACTGCATGTAATCTTTTTGATGCGTCATTTGATGTGTATTTTTAGCTACTTGTTGGTATATTTAATAATAAAATTTTCACCGCCAGAGAAAGGCGAAGAGAGGAAGAAAGGTTGCATTAATGCGCCGCTAACATCGACCCTCAAATAATTAAACCAGTAGATAAAAAAAAAGTAAGTAAAGCAACACAATGTTACGTGTCTGGTTGCAACCAAAGAAAGTATAGTTAGAGTGGCCGACTAAGCCTGTCGTAAAAAGAAGAACTCAGGGCGGTGAAAATCAACGGTGTTGAGTTCCCGACGAAAAGCCGCAACCGTAGAAGCCATGGCACCCCGATCAGGAAGATCATTCCACACCGGAACAACACGGGCAGAGAAAAAATGTTTCTACAGTCCCGCTTAAAGGGTGGTCGAACAAGTTTGAGACAGTGGCCTCTAGTCCTTAGTAAAGTCCAAAACTTCGAAGAAGGGCAAGACAGAGGGGATGCGATCATGTAAAATTGTAAAGACAGGAATCAAGTCAGCCTTGAGACGCCGCAATTCCAGGCTGTCAAGATTTAATATCATTAGGTAAAGAAAACCTATAAAGGCCGGTCAGCAACTTTGTGTACATACGCTGAACCGACTCAACAAGGTCAATGTCCTTTAGCAGCCGGGGGGACCAGGCCTGGCAAGCATACTTGAGGGTAGGACGAACGTAAACACAAAAGGTCCACATTAAAGTACGGCGGTCCCCAGAGGTAAAACCGTCACCGTGTTGCACGCGGGTTTCCTCTGGGTTCTCCGGTTTCCTCCCTCATGCGGTAGAAAACAACTGAAATGATGCGGCAAAAAAAAAACTGAAACAACTGAATAAAACAACTGAAACAACTTAACATCTGTCGCTTGGGTCTCAAAAAGTATCTATAGTGTCCGCGGCCTATCTTGAGTTCGCTGCAGAATGAACACAGATAATCGATTGTACGTTTTTATAGCAGAGTGCCTTGCTGATATCCAAGTTGGTTACAAAAACAATGGCGGCCGTCGATTAAAGCCGCCTCCTCCAGGAAGACTTAGCCGCTCATAACAAACTTGCAGGATTCAAGATACGCCGCGCACACAATAAGCTTACTGGCCGATACCTCCCTCTATTCTATTCTCTCCTCGATCACTTATCTTTGGTTATAACCAAAATAATATACTCTCCCATTCCTCAGAGTTACCATCAGTTGTTGAATGCTACGTCCTTGTTACCGTGTTTTGAGCATTACGAACTCCAACCGAGCAAACTTTTAAACGTTACCACATGTAACAACACAATAGTAACAATCACAGTCAGTTTGGTCAAACTGCTACATTGCTCCAAACCGAAAGGCCAAGCTACAAAAATAGGATCAATAAATAGGGATGCAACCCTATTTCCGTTTCCTTCTGGACTTAAAAGTCAGACTGCCTGACGGGAATTTGAACCCACGACCTAAGGCTGAGGTCCTACCGCGATGCCATACCATGGCCATGTCTGTATGGCTTAGCGGTAGGGCTTCGGCCTGTGATCTGCAAGGACGAGGTTTCAATTTCTGCTCAGGAAGTCTGGCATTCAAGTCCAAAAGGCAACCAAATTAGGTTTGCATCTTTTGTTTATTTATCACTTTCCGGCAGATTTGGCTTTCTGTCCCGATTATTACCTAAGAAAAACGCTAATTTGCCACTGTCAACCAAGAGGAGAGATTTTTAGTACGTTCCAGGAGGGTAAAATAGTCACCGTTTCCATTTTTTTTTGTTTAGTCATGGTTTTACGTTTTAAATATCAAACCATGATAAACATGAAACTACGACTCTCATTTTCATCGTCTGCTTCGTCCTTCGCATCTATAAATCTACCATAATCAAGAATAAATAAATTATTTTCAATCTTCATCTTTAATAAAGTGCAATCTTGTTACAAGGCAACCCCAAAAATTAATTCTCGAACCGCATTAACCCCTCCTCTCCTTCCAGCCCCCACCCTCTTCAGTTAGCGGCCTTTTCTTTCTCTCCTTCTACCTATCTTTCTCTCCCTTCCTCTCGATTAAGGCTGCACCAATCAATATCCAACCACACGAAGCGGAAAGACAGAAAGAGACAGTGAGAGAGATAGAGAGACAAAGCAGCAAAGTAAAAGGAGCCGAGGATAGGGGGTGGAAGTGTGGAGAGCCGGGGCGTAGTTGGGGGGCCAGCAGTGAGGGGTGCACGGTCGCGCGCATCTCATCTCCAGCCCTGTCACGCCAGTTTGGCCGCTAACAGGGCGGACGACACGGCCCTTTATTGAAGCGCCTATATTTTATCCTCGCCCATTAGACTGCAAAGAGCGGGCTTGCTCGAGCAAATGGGTGCACGCGTTTCTTTTTTCTTTTCTTCCTTCCTCTTTCCCGCCCGTCTCGTAGCCGGCATTCCGTACCGCCCTGTCAATCGCATCCGTAGCCGGCATCCCTTCCCGCTTCGCCCAAGGTTCCCGCCAAACAGGCGGTATGGACGTTGTTGGCGTGGTCATGTCTCTTCTGTTGCTGCAGCCGACTGGACTGAACTGGACTGTGGTCATCCATTCCCGGCCCTTATACAACTCCAGACCAGGAGACGCCGAGGTCAGCAGCTGACGCACTGGGATGACGGCCGCGGTCAGCCGTGTCGACGCATTAATAGCCGCTCGACACAAAGGAATCCCGCCGACCACGGACGCCATCTTTACCTCTTTTACTTCCAAGGGAAAAGAAGGGTAGACGAATGATGGGTTGAATGGTTGTTGGAAGCGGAGTTCCAGATTGGAGTGGAAGGTGTAATGGACCAGTGGTCAGGTGCAGGACTTAAAGGCGGCCAAGCCAGTCTACAAGGAGAAACGAAGCAAATACAAGCTTATTGCATTGCCTCTCACAGTCTTGTGGTGCAACTGCGGGGTTGTATTTCATCAAAATAAATTTACTGGAAGTGGAGAGCAATAGCGGATTAAAAATTGTTCGAACCTCTTTTACTTGAGTAAAATTATCTTCTTAGCTTACAGAAATTAGGTAATCATTCTGTTTATACTTATTTAAAGGAGATCATGCTACAGTTTAGGGAAAAGTGCTGATTTTATTGAAATTCACCATTGTAGCACATAACTACAATAAAACATTCAGCTAAGATCGTACTTTTGGTCCGAGTTAGTTAATGACAGTTAACCACAAGTTGCATTCGTGACTAATACCGATTTCGTATTGGTAAATTCAAGCGGCCAGGCCGGACTGGGGCGAGCCGGCCAGTGCCAATCGGGGCCAGTACTGGTACGGCCGGCCCACTTTCGCGTTGGCTGATTCCATCGCTCGCTGATCACGATTTACAGCACCGCCACGTGTCGGTTTGTGGCAGTTGACACTTTCCACTTTCTGTCGCACTTGGTACACTGCAGCACCATTCATAAACCATTCTGATTTAAGCGGCCCCGGCCGGCTCCGTCCTAATTTGATTTCGCGTTCGTTAATAAAGCAGCCTTGGTCGTGCCTGGCCCGGCTAGGCTCACACTATTGGTGTGAGCCGGGCCGGCTCTCGGAATACCGGCCCGGCCTAGGCCGGCCTGATTTCGCATTGGTTAATAAAACTGTGCCTAGCCCTCCTTGGCACGGCCAGGGCCACTTGAATTTACCAATGCGAAATCGGTATTATGCCCAAATAAGCAACGGGAGCCTCAAAGTGGCATCCAATTGCTTCGTTCAACCAGAATCGCATGTATAGGCACTTCAGCACCTGGACCTGGTTGTGCAAAGGATTAAGAACTGGGGTCTCACTCCACTGCAGTTTTCATATTTAAGAGGCCATTCAGAAGTTGTGCTCAAGAATACGACGTATTGATAAATACAGTTGCATTTGGATTTCCGTCCTGTAAATGCTCGTCCTTTTCATCGTATATACCATGGATTAATTATCTGACAAAAAATGCCACTAATGCAGCCTTTTTTTAACCGAGTTAGCTTACATTGCTCTATTTCTTTTCTATAGGTTTACTACAATCGTTAATCAATTCTTTGTGATTATTCTTTAGAGCCCGAGTACTTGTTGAATTTTTATTCTTTGTCCATTGAGCAACCCAAGCACAGTTGTAGAGTATCGCCGACAGTGGTTTAGTTGGAATTTCACAAGAAAGAATAATCGGGGTAGAATCATGAACTCATGGGGTTGCAATACTTCGTGCAACACTTTGCAACTGAGTGGATGCTAATTGGGTTACGTTTTCTATTATCTTTACCTATTACTCCTGCGTGCAGACTTCATGTTTTGTCCACCATCCATGACATAACATTACCCTTATTTCACAACTATAAACAGATTCAACTGTGCATGTATTGTGATGGCGAAGATCAATCTAGGATTCTTCGAAGATTTTATGCACGCTACATTAACTTAATAAAAAGTATATGTACGGTTATCTCTAACGGATGTTGATTGAATACCGTACGCACTGGCTGATTTTTATACCCCAGTCGGAGCACAGGCTTCTAATTCGGAATCGAATTCCAAGTTGAGAGAAATGTGAGTCGAATCCGTATAAGTTTGACAGACTCCATTCAGAGCTTAATAGGAAAAGCACTGCGAAAAGGGGTTAGTTGCTAGTTTCTCAACGGCTCACTAGAAAATGCCGTTGTCGCTTAATTAACGGATTCATTCGTGCTTCGATCAACCAACACTCAAACCGCGGTGCCACCAGCCCATAAATCGTGTAACTTTTTTATTTTTAAATAATAGGTTCTTGAAGTCGTATAAACTCCCCTTGAAAATTAATGCAAACTTTCTTTGTTGATGCAAGGTACATTTGAGTAAACAGTAAACAAAACGCGATAGCCACCTGGTGATGGAATGTTGCTAATTCGGAATTCGACCCACACACTCCGTCCGGGTGGCACACTCAAGTGAAGTAATGCGAAGGGCAGTGTGTTCGATCAACACATTTGTCATCCGCATATATGCGAATTAAAGATGCGCTCCAAATGGGGTATAAGTGCTGCTAGGAAAAGGTATTTCTTAATTAACTCAGTTATTTTTTTCCTAAAATGCAGGCTAAATTCAGGATGATGGATCGATACATTTAGCTGCAATATGTCTGTTATTGCGAGTGGGCATCTATACGTTTTTGTTTTATTTTTCGTTCTAGCCAATAACAATCTTCCTTGTGTTTGACAGCACAGGTTTTCGTTTTGTGGTATGCCGTAAAAGAATACAATCGATACGAGCAATCTGTCTGATGAAAGTTATTAGTGAGAATCCTTTTAGAAATGGGAGATAACAAAACAAAAAAAAAACTATGTTGTCTGCCCACACACAAACTACAGGAGAAAGACTGAGCTGAAAAAAGTGAAAAGAGAAATAGAGAGGGAGAAAACAAAGATTTTACTCAGTGTCAGTATACCTAGGTTTTAGTATCTAGGAGAAAATGATGGCAAGCAAATTTAGCAAGTAACCTAGAGTCGGGCCACTGAAAGAATGACTCGGCGCGGTTCGAATATCGCCTGCTTTGCCTGTAGGATGGTGCACCTTGCCTACATGCGAGTTCTAGCGATCCCAGGCATGGCGGCGAATTCAACGTCATTTAGGAAGCACGTTAAACATTGCACAGTTAAGCTCGGGATATAGATTAAATGTCGTAAAGTGTTTCGAATCTAGTTTGAATGAATATGGACAGTTTTGCCAACTCTCCGGGGCTTCTGTGTGCTGCCCACAAGGACCTGCTGCTTTGCCCCGGCGGAACTAAGACGATGTAGACATGTACTCAAATAAACAATTCCCTATTGTTAAGAAAGTGTTGCAGAGGCAAAATAACTCTTGGGGTTTGCAGGAAAATGGATTGCAGCCCTGTTAGAAGTCTTAGTGAATGACAAAAATCCATTGAGCTCTTTTGTTGTGTTATTCCCGGATGCTGATTATAATGTATTACAGGCCAAATAAACAAGTGGGCAAGAGGGTAGGGGATAGACTAATTTGCCAGTTATGTTTTTTTTTTTTTTAATGTTGCAATCATATTGATTGCATGGTTAAGAGAAAGTTTGCGACGATGCCCATTAAATTATACTTTTTATACATAGGCCCAGTTGTTTCAGTAACCAATAGCCTGGAGAGCGAGTTCACCACTTAAAAACACTCAATGATGACGTTAAGTCATTCTCTGCGTGGACCGAGTCTAGTAAACAGATTCTGATAGTTAATTTAACTTCTTAACTGGTCTTAACGTGTCTGTTCTCTTCTAATGAGAATACATTTTGCTATTTAAAAAATTATGTAATGTCAAACATTGTCACCCCCTTCCCATTTGTTCGAAACTGCCCCGTTCGGCTTCACCCTCTTTACGAACTCTTAAGTGACATCGTTTATTGATGGAACCTTACTTCGACTTGTTTTGTTTGCTTGTGTTTGTGCATCTACGCATGTGTGCAACCTTCTCGAATGTCGATCCAATAGCAGTCGTCACTGTTGATTTCTGCGACCGACATTGGAGAGGGTTGCATGTGTGTGTATGTGCAGGTATGCACACTTGTGAGTGGAGGAGGGATGGGAGAGGAGTTAAAGAATGTCTAACATGAGGGAGAGTGAGAAGTAATAACCATATAATAATAAAAAGCTTTATCAAGCCATGCGCAAAGGAAGACGGAAGGGGGATGGGCCACTAACACCGTTCCTGAGAATTTAAGAAAGGTATTCATATAGGGAAGAGACGTCTAAGAAAACCGTTAAGGGGTTCGTGACCTAACTGTTGACGGAATGAAGCAACCGTATCCACTTTAACAGTTTCACTACTCAGGGCATTCCAAACTTAACCGCATGCACCAAGAAAAAGTTCTTTCCACAGTCACGATGTGCATTGGGAACAGTCACTTTCCATTAATGATCAAGAGTTCGGTCAATACTCGGTGCAGGATCGAAAAAATGGCAAATGGACGGCAGTATGCTGGCGTAGAATCTGGTAGACGAGGATAAGGTCGAACTTTAACCTTCGCAGCTCGATGAGTTCAAGTCCAAATTGGCTCAGGCATTCTATATATGGAACATCACGGAGGCCAGGTAGTCTCTTCGTGCAGCGCCGCTGATCAGCTTGTATACAGTCAATGTCACCCAAAAGGTAGGGCGACCAGACCGGAGTAGCATATTCTAAAAGGGGCGAACAAAAACCTTAAAGGCCCAAACCTGAGTTCTGACATTGTCTGATTTAAACATCGGTCAATGATAGCCAATCTACAGTAGGCAGACGTGCAAACCCTATGGCAATGCACAGATAATTTTAGGTCATGTGTGAATCAAATTGCAAGATCCTTTACTTCATCAAGAGACGGAACAGGAATTTTGTCCAACGGATAAAAATGTTTTCTCTCGCAGCCCTAACATGGAAGGAGTGGCACTTTTTAATCGAGAGGGGAAGTTACCAACCCTTAGACCAACCACCAACGTACCAGATTTGGGTAACTACATCATTCGACGATGCTGAGGTCATTAGTTCTGTAGCCACCTTCAAGTCATCCGTAAATTTGAAACTGTAAGTATCAGGGTTATCAAACCTAAGGTCGTGAAAATAAATTTAAAAAAGCACTGGTCCCAGGACAAAGCCTTGGGGTACCCCAAAGGGAACTGGTTTGAGCAAAGAGAATGAAGAGAAGTATTTGGATCGTTGAATTTTCCTGGTATGTTTCAAGGATTATTGTACTCCAAATCGCATCCGAATTCATCCTGGTTGAAAATTATTTTTTCGAACTGGAATTTTTTCACTGCTAAACGTCTTATATTTGGCGAAGTAGTCACGTACTGATATCTAACTTTAAAGAGAATCAGCCTATTATCCTTAAAATTTAAACTAAAAATGTGTACTTATGGCATGAAAATATTGAAGTGATCGCCTGGCTCGTTAAAGGTGGGAAACTTTTGTTTTCTCATTGAACACCCGTTGCGGAAATGAAAAATAAGTTCCAATGATCCCGCAAAAACAGCACTGCACTTCTGCGGTGTCACTGCTTTCATGAATGACAATAGTTGTTATCAACAGTACATTTAAAGCACTCGCACTAGTATCGCACACAGTTTACAAATTAAAAAAACAAACCACAGTTTATGAAATTACACGAAATAAACGTCACTGTTAGGGCGCGTTTACACAGCGAGACCTTCTCGCTCGCCGAGTGCTATTTGCTAGGCAACCATTATTTATTTACGATTAATTTTCCCGTTTCTATTAAATGAATGCGGTAATAGACAACAAATTAAATGTTTTAATAAATAACAACACGACGGATAAAGAACAAAGTGCAACAGTAATTTTAAACATTGCTACTACATTGTTGTCATTTCACGCTATTTCCAAAATTTGCTATTCTCGTTTAAAAAAAACCAGCTTCTAGCAGTAATCAAACGACGGTAGAATAAATAGCTGCTCGCAGCGAGAATTCAAAATCCAACATGGCGTCCATTTCGGGGTTATCGATTCGAAGGCAGACCATCGAATGCCGGCATTCAGAAATCTGTCCGTCGTCTTGTGCTGCAGTAAAAACTGTTTTCTAGTTATCATAAATCGACTCTGTCATGGTGCATACATCGTACGTCGTGTCGCGAGGCACGAGGAACACCTGCGTCCGCGTTGTTGCCATGGTTACTATATAAGTACTAGAGGAAGCCCGTGCTATGCACGGGGCCGGTCATGAATTAAGTTTACGGACACATTTCCCGGGACATTTTTCCGGCACTCTTCCCGACGACTTGATCGACCACTCATGCCTGCCTCCTGTTTCCGTGCAGGTAGAGTGGGAGAGTGCATTTTCAATGCGGGCGCGAGGAGGGGAGAAGTGGTTTTCCTATTAGCCTTCCGTTTTACCTTTAGCCTGTTTTTTAGCCGGCCTCCAGAATTATAATGTAGATAGATAAGTTGAAAGCCACATTCTTCGGTAAAGGCAAAGGCGAGAAGCAGCCAGCATATTTACTATTAACCAAGTAAAAGCTTGTAAGCTAGAAAATTGTCGTTGCGTAAACCAGCCCTTAGGCTTAGTTCGTTAAATCTACCACGACATAATTTTTAAAGCAACAGAAACTAGATGTAAATATTAGTATTAAACGAATAAACACAACGGAGCCAACATGTAAACACCTGAAATAACAAGTGGGCAGCAATTGTGACGAACAAATTCACGTGACATCGTGAGTTCGGGAATTGAACCCGGGTCTTTGTTTTGGGCTGCCAATGCACTAGACCAGGATAGAACGTACAGGTAATGCCACTCTTTCTCTAACAATGGTAAACATTCGGACGAAACTACTACCTGCTTTCAACCATTTACTGCCAGATGGAGATCAAGACTATTTAGCGTCACTAAAATAAATTGATCACGATAAGAATACAAAATTAATCGCTTAAAATATATCATAAATAAATAAATATTAGGACATTAAATAAATTATAATAAAGATCAGAACTGGCTGATCAAGTTTTATTTTTTTTTTAAATCCAATATTCAATTTTAAAACGAGTTGTAGTTACGAGTGGAGCTAAGTATAACGCATGGTTTTGTGTTCGAGAAGTGTGTGAGTGTTCGTTCAGGCTGAAGCTTCTTCCGTGGTTCACGTTTATTGTAACGAACTATGTAGGGTTTGAATCAAACAGGAAGAAGTTCTTCAAATGAGGATGTTGCCACGCACGAGTATTTCATCAATTTCCACAGGTATTGTCGCTATCACCATGGTTACCATTGTAACGATGCCGCCATTTTTTATTTCAAGTTTAGCCTCCTACGAACACTTGACAAGTGCTGCCTTCTGGTGCCGTTGATGAAAGCAGGTATTATTTCATTACATGCTTTCAGAAAAGCATCACTGTCTCCTAATCTACCCTGCACTAGACAACCAACCACGCTAACTCGATTCTATCCAGTTCGTTTCTAACTTGCCATCCCAGGGCTCGACTTAATCCTAAATTTGGCGCTAATGACCAAGCTGTCGACGCGCTATTAAGCCTCAATCCCCGTCCCCCCTTTAGTCCTAAAAAAAATGATTAGCAAGACTGCGAAGCGAAATGAAACTTGTATAGCAGATTCAACATTTTGATTAGCAGTTTTTTTTTTTTTTACTTATAAAAAAAATAAATAGGCGTAACACGTATTTTTACTGTTTAGTGATGCCGGAACTTTATGTCATCAGACGGAACCTTTCAAAGCTCTCGTTGCATTGCTGGAGTAATTTCTTATTTTATTCAGGTTTTAAAAAAAAAATTATTATATTGAACGGATACCAATTCTACAATTTTAGTCAGTAACATTCCTACAATTTCAAGACATTCGCTTATTCCTACCCCCCTCCCCTCCCCTCCTGCTAGCCTGGTGGACTATGCTCACTAACGTTGCAGAGAGGGAAAGTATATTAGAAAGCTAAGCTATGTGCGGCTATGTAAACCATGTAAGCTAATCAGTTGCTGTTTCCAATTATCAGTAAAATAGCTGCGTCGAACGTTGTCATGCGGAGTACAATGTGTAATTCGAGACCACCAACCACATAAAGGAGTAACGAGATTCCCAGAGAGTAACAAGATTCCCAACGCGACATTTTTGCCTCGCAGCCTTGCGACGCAAAATAAAAACTGCCTAGCAATGGGGCAGTGACACGACGTAGTATTATTGTATATAACTCTATGGTGGAGCCAGTTACTGGGTTAGCTGCAAGGGGCACTGGTGGGGGAAAATAAGAGCGTCTTACTGAAGACAATGCTATTAGACTGGCTTTCTTAGGTCTAAAACAGTGCGATTTTTGTCGATTTGTTGGCAGTTGCTGACCTTTTTAAGCAAGTGGAATCTTTATCTTCCAATTACAACCTAAGATTGGAGAAAACAACGGTTTTTTAAGCGTACGAAATCCACTCTCAAAGCAATGGCTTCACTAGAAGTGCCGTTGTTTAACCCACCCTTTCAATCTAGTGCCCCTTGCAGGTATCTCTCTTGTAGCCATATGACGTCACTTGACGCTGCTCTATACAACAATAATGCATCGCAAAGTGCGATGCGGTACTGCTTACGTCGAGCCCTGCATATGACGAATATTTTTTGTCAGTCACGGTGGTGTCACGTCTGCTGTAAACCATTCTTTGAAATTTTGATGCTCTTTTTTAACATACCAGTCATTTTAGAGCACTAATTTAATTTAAAAAAATAAAAACGAATATGTTGTTATTAAAAGCATTTTATGTTGTTACTATATGTTGTTACTAAGCATTTTAAAAATGGATTCACTTGAGTTACGGCGTCTCAGAGCGGACTTGGTGTTAGCCTACAATATCTTGCACCACAAATTAGCAATTCATCTACCGTTTTTTGAGCTGAGCACAACCACTAAAACACGCGGTCCCAGTCTTAAGTTGATTCTCCCTAAACGTAGGTTAAATTGCCGGAAACACTTCTTTGCATGTCGGGTGGTCCCCGTCTGGAACTCGTTGAGTGAGGAGGTGGTCACGGCCGCGTCTGTAACAGATTTCAAGAGAATGTTGAAAAATGCAAACTTTATACCACATCTGTTAAGGCCAGAGTACCATAATTCTGAAAAACCCAACGAGACATGATTGTAAAATTGAAGTCCGAGTGCTGGTCTCTGTTTACTTTGTAAAGGCGTCCTTTAATGTTGGGTAGGTTGTAAGTGGTTGATAATTCGACCCATTCCTGCCCCCATGTCCCTCTTGTGGGCGGGAAATTGAATTTATTATTATTATTATTTGTAAAAACTAACGTCCATTTTAACAAAACTAATCTCGATTTAGAAATACAGTTCGAACGCTATTAAGCTTAGTTAATGACTACGTGGATCATTATCGCCAGAAACGTATTTGAAAACGAAGTTCCCATTTTGGGGAAAAGGGTAAGGCACGTAATACGAAGATCTCTACGGACTCGTGCGTTCTTCGAAACCATTACAGAGTATTAACCACTCAGTCGTGTTGCAAACTGAAAGCGCCATTTTTTTGGGGGAAAAAGTGTAAAACAGTGCTTACATTTTACTCAAGACTTACGAACTCAGAGTATTACTAGTTTTACGAAGAGATTTGTGAAGAGCTTTGTTAAATAGTCAACATTCCTTAACTTAGCCGATTTAAATATAAAACGTTAAGTATAGTGGAGCAAAGGAGAGATGCCTTTATCCCCTAGTAACTTCACGCTAATTGGGGATAATGAGGAAGTGTTTCTTGTTTAATTTTTATCTTCCAAAGCTAATTTCCCTTATCCCTAACGGCTGTCAATGTTCAGTTACATACGCAAATTGCACCCACATTCCAGGAGGGTTGGGGGGAGTAGAGGGGGAGAGGTGTGAGAGGGAGAAAGCGCACATGTGAACATTTGGGGTCGAACCCAATCCACGAAATGGGTTGAATGGCAGCATGGATTGGACTAGTCAAGAGACGTGAGACAAAGAGGGTCTTAAATGTTTCTACCCTCGGTCTATAGGTCGCCTTCATCGCCAACACTAATGGTTATTATGAGCTTGCGTCCTCCTTGCAGCTTGATATTGTCCAATGAGGATGGTTATCGCATATTTGAATCACACACAGCCGGAATTAAGATTTTTCTGCCTAGGCGCTATGTAGTTTTTTTACAGAAAACTTGCCCCCATTTCTACCGCGATCGCGAAATTATAATTTCTAATTAAAAAAAAATTATAATTAGGTTTATGTGTGGTGATGTATTAAAGGTACATTCCTCTCGGTTGACATTCCGGTATGGCTCAGTATTGCAACATTACGTCAGACGCTTGTAAATGTTGCAAAGGCATTCATTTTTCTATATTTCCCCTCGTGAGAATCGGTTTTGCTGCATTCACTCTAACCTACGTAATTGTTGCAAAAGCTATTTCGCGCAGGTACTGGATTATGGTAAGTGTCTTTTTAACAATTTAGGAACGTTACAGGTTACAATATTCTTTCAGATCTGGGCTAAGTCAATTCCGTGGAAGTTCAAAATACAGTAGCCTATTTTGAATTTCCAAAGAATTGACTTGACCACTCCCGATGACCAGCGCAGGAGCTTGATCTGAATTTGTTTATTTAAAAATGGAAATCCTGCTGTATGGTATTGGATGGGTTATGGATGAATTTGGAAAGTTATAAAACCGTTTGGTTGGTGGAATAACTAAGAAATGGAAATTAACAATTTTCAATATCAATTTTTTTTTTTTTACAAAATTTGCCACCCCTCTGATTTTATTCGCCCTGGGCTACAGTATAGCCCCCTGTAAATTCAACCATGATCATACGAGACACGTTCAGGGTTAAGTTTGATAAGTTAATAGTGATTTTACAGCAATGTTACAAATCTTCACTTATTTATGAGTTCTCTGACAATACGATTTTTTTTACTTCCCCTAACTTTTTTTTTCTACAATAAATTCATATTTATTACGGGAGCTTATTTGTGTCAACAATATTACATATACACTTATCTACATTTACATTCAACAATAATAACAAATTTTGCTTCGCTCTCTCCTTCAAAAAAACGTTATTTTTTTTTTACTCAGTGCTTTGAAGGTGGTTTTTCAATTTGTTTTTCAGTTCATTATAATTATTTATATTTTTTTAAGTCAAATGGTAAATTATATAAAATTCTATAAAATTCTTCCCTCATTTTGTCGAAATTTATTTCTCCAAAGAGGAAGTTTCAGGTATTTATTTCTCAGTTGTGACTTGATTTTTTTTATCTTCAAGTTGATTTTTAGTTTGAAAAAAAACAAACTAAAGCATAGTACTGGCAACAGCGTGATATACCCTAAACTGATGTTCGATATAAGCGAGTCATGAAGCTTAGCTCAAGAATTTTAAACCAATCATCACTCCTTGCTTCCTTACCCCAGTACGGCTAACGACCGAGAATTTTTCTCTGGGGTGTTGCACTATGACAGTTTTACATTAAACGATACCGAGAACTAACGATACTAACCCGATCAAAAAGCGAGCAGCCTAGGTCAGTGTTTGGACTCGAGGACGCGCATTGGTCAGAGACCTCATTTCCAAACCAAGTGAATGCCTGTTCGAACCCAACGATGGCCTGGAAGTCAATGCGGTTCCGGTAGGGTTAGCAACTATTTGTTCTGACTGCCAATCAGAATCTAAAACCTTGAGGGAATCATATTCCTGAGCTCGTCACTGTCTAGGTAATCTACTAGGACCGTCTTCAGCTTCACTGTCGACATAATGGAGCGGGCTCCGCTTTCTTTTCTGTTTGGCTGTCAACAGCACGGATGGGATTTGCCTTGTAATTTCTAAACAATAAGAGACAGTTGCTTGGGGTTTGGGCCATTGGAAAGGAGGTGAAAAAACTGTGAAAATGGTGTATTCAAACGCCCAAATCGTTCGACGAAAAGTGGAAATGGCTTGAATTTGGTTTATTACCGTCTAACGCCGCCTGTTTATCATCAACAATCAATCTTTTAACAATCGGATTGCCTTGAACAATTAGAAACGGCTTCGCGCGTCTCATTGTTGTTTGATTTTGGCTCTTGCTATTGGTCCATTTTGTCACCCTGATGGTTCCTCAACCCCATGCCCGATTCCGGATTTTTCTTTTGATCAACCGTGTCCAGACTCCCGTGCTACTGCATGCAAAGTTTGGTTTGGATAGTCCTTGTGGTTTTCGAGTAATGCGCGGTCTAAGATTACATTGGAGCGTCTTCATAGCGGAGTTACGCTCCAATAAATTTCAACGTTTGATAAGCTTCGAATCAAGTTGCAAAACGTGAAGCTAAAAGAATTACAAAAACTTGCCACTTTGTGCAGAGTACCACCGATATTTACTTGACGACCCCCTCCTGATAAGGATTGAAGAACCACAAGATCTTCAAAAAGCTTAACTGAATTTAATTTTCGGGAAATTATTGCTTCCCTTGAACAAGAGGAATCTGTGGTGTATGTTGCCCTCCAACCACGTCATACCTATATCCTCGTGTGACGTCATCTGTAGCTGGCCCCAGACGCGTCGCACACCCCCATACCATGTAATGACATAACCAATTAGTCAGCTGATGTCGACCAACTGACCACACTCGTGTATATAAACAATGGTCAAACGATTAATAAATGTCTCTTTACCTGGCAGTCATCCTTTTACTTGGTATTCAGTTTAGTGTCGGCTACACTCGGCCAATAGGACTATTCTTTACAATGGCGACGAGGATGGGATCAGTTAGTTTTAAATCTTAGCTAGTAGACCTATTTTTTACACAATCAACAAAACAATGAGTGAAGAACCTCGTACAACCTTCCACAACTTCCTCCAGTGCATACTTACAATAAAAAAAAACACTTATGTACAATTAAAACATGATACAAATTAGACTACGACTTTGTTCAGTCCGCCATCTTGGAGAACTCCAGTGCACCACTGATATTTACGTATTATTTACAGGTATAGTGACTTGAAGACGTCATGCCAACTATCCATGTTTGGTAAGTTTTTTATAGTGTTCACTGCTCTCATCCGGTTAACAGTAATCGTATATGCTTTTGATGCTCTTGTTGTTACTCAGTCCCTGTCACAGGCATGAAAGCCTTCTTCGTTTCAGCTGATTACCTCGTTTTTCCTTCCTTAATTTAGCTTATTTCTTCGTTTTTTAGCTTTGCAAATCTCCTAAAAATGCATTAAAGAGCCTAAAACTGTACATATTTGGTGGCTTTCCTCCTATTTCCTCATTTTTAACTAAGAGTGACATTCATCCCTGCTCTCAGGAAGGGTTTTCAAAAAAACATTCCAAACATCACAAATTAATTTATGTTGAATACCACCGATATGATCTGGGTTACTGACACATCATGTGATTATGCATATATTGTTGGATTCAGTGAACAGAATTATTATTTAAAATTTTAGGGGATAATTTCACTCTTGTCTCGTCATCACTTAGGTTTCGATGTTTGTGTTGTCGCAAGCACTTGTCTTGTAACAGTTGGAAAGGACACTAATTCAAATACTTCTGTTTCTTTTATTTTATTTTTTGTTTCTCGTATAGATTACGTTTATTCGAACAGAGACCGAGGTCTTTCAAAATTCATCTCCCAAGGAAGGCAATTAGATAGGTCGAGCTATTTAATTTCCAAGCAGAACCGGCATTCTCAGAGGAAAATAAAATAAGGAACATCCTATTGTAATTAGTTGGCTCATTTTGCTTGATTTATGAATTTGTCCGGGCGAGAAAGTAATGCAAATGGTGGCGTGTCCAAACAAGCCACGCTACGAAGGTTCGAGACAGGAAAAGGCGTGGCTCGGATATAGATGATTTCATAGGGGATTCGGTAACGATCCACTTATGATTCAGCGAGACAGTTCCAGACTGCAGCACTACACTCAGGTCGGCCAGAATTCCACCACACCTTGCACGTCACCTAAATCCTTTCACCTTACAATGCGTATGGAAACGCACAAGTCAGAAGTTATAGAAAGGCAGGCGGAAAATTACAAAAAAAAGGCCTTGAAGGATACTCAAGATTGACGTATTGCTTGAATTGGTCCAATAGTCTTTCACAACTAATTGAAAGGAGTAACGCGCGTGCATTAGCTGCCGTTTAATGTGTCAAGTGTCTTCAGTTATTTTACAATTTATTGCTGTTAAATGCACGGTGGTGACGTCACGCCAACACATCCCCATGCTAAAAGTGTTACTAGTCTTTATATACGGCTAATCTGAAAACCTACACAAGTCACCGTTGGTAGGAGCTGAGTTTCTATCGGGAAACCACTAAAAGGAGGGCCAATTCCGTGGCGCCTTACTAACTACCTTCCCGCCCCCCAACCTCCTCCCCACCAATCCCGCACGAAATTGTTGTTAAGTATTAGCGGATAAAATTGTGATGCATTCCATAGGCCTAAAAAAATATAAAAAAATAATTTTTGCACAATGCCAACAAAGAAGTCTTTTTCAGTTCGAAGCTATTTTTTGAACCTTTTACGCAGACAACCTTACATTTAAGAAGTTTCTTCATGAGTTGATATTCAGACTGTGTAAATATATATTCATACTCCGATAAGACCATTGTCCAATTTTACCAAACTTTCTCTTTCCAAAGTAATTAGTAGTAAGGAATGTAGCATTCACGTCACTTTCCCGGTGGGTCAGTCCGTGCCTGACCGTGGGTTAATTTTAACGACCCACATTTTTTTGATAATGTAACACTTTTATGGGGTCTACACAACCCCTAATGCAGCATGACGTGACAGCTCCACCATGTATCATAATGACCGAGTTTTTCATAATTACAGAACACAATTCAGCCAGTACACCCCATCGCAAAACCAGCGCAAATATAGGCATATTTGCGACTGGCGAGAATTTTCACGGTTCCAACACACACAACAAAATGCTCTGCTCGTTTCTCGCAAACGAGTTATTATTGCCGGTTAACCGACTACTACTCACGGATATCTACTACTTAACTCACCTGTGAATTGATGTGTGATAAATTTTATTGAGTTATGAACACAAATCTACAAAATGTGCACATAATGAATAAAGAAAACGTGAAATGAATGGGTTAATAGATTCAAAAGATATAGGAACAGGATAAGAAGCTCCGTTGCTCTGCTTTGCATCGCGCTTTACACGTATAACCGAACAGAGTGATTGATTACGTGTAAGCCGTGAAGACATAATTTGGCATATTGGTTGAAGTTAACTATCATTGGTAAGATAAGTTGTTAATATGAATTATTAAGTTAATTTTAAGTAACGCAATATTAGCAAAATATTAAGATAAAAAAACTTTAAAAATGCACACACAAAGATCGCACACATTTTCGGGATTCTCAAGTCGTCGTAAAAGCAAGGAACGAGATCTCACATGTCATTGTCAAAGAACACTAGATTGTAAAGTCACTGTGAGTCAACCTAAATGAATATATATATTTTTTATTTTGCACGCGAAAAACATAATCCTTTTTTTATACTTCAGTCAAAAGCCCTTTAAAATTGAAGTGATTTACGAACCGAAGTCCACAAATAGGCCGCAGAATCAATGCGAAAAGTTTGAAATGGATGGTTAAGAAGTTTTTGTGCATACAGGCAAACCGACAACAGTCGGGCAACAGCAAAGGGTGATACGTTCTTTTACTCTAGGCTCACCATGCTGTAAAGTTAAACATTTTCAAATTACTTCGCGTCATCAGCAAACTTCCCAAGAGTTACCGAAACGAGACGGGACCGGTACCTGGTAAACTCAAAGATATGTGTGGTCCACCAATGTGTCCCCCAGTGTGGTCCCCTTGCTTTTTGAAGGATGTCAACTTGGTTGAGTCGGTTCAGCACCGGCTTACAAAAGGTTTACCTGGCCTGCTAGATATCAGGCATGCGGGGGGTGCTTTGATATGACTGGATTAAAATTACTCGAACTTCGAAGGATTAAGTTCGACCTCGTTCTTACCGACAGGATTGTACGTGGTCTTATCTCTGTGGATCTTCCCTTTTTTGATACGGCACCAGTGCACCACACTAAGTGTCATCCTTGGCAACTGTGTGTACGGAGTACGCGTCTTGACTGCCGTCGTAATTTCTTCTCGGTTACAGTCGTCCCAATTAGGAATGCCCTATAAGTTGAAATTATTGACATGGACGATTCGTCTAAATCCCCTTCATAAATCTCTCAAGCGGCACTTTTGAGTCTGAAAATACTGTTTTTCCCCCTTATGATCCGGTGTTAGTGTCTCACCAACCTACCGGTTTCCTTCCCACGTTTAGTGTGTGGCAAACTAAACTATTATCAGTACTAGCCGGTGTAACATACGCCGGTCTAACTGGTTGGATTTTTCCCCATGAGGCTCCCCTTCCCCTCCCGCATTCCCCCATCCCTGCTCCTTCTCCATTGGACCACCTGCGGTTTTATTTTCTTAGGGAAGTAAATGTCTTTTTTCAAGTCGGTTCTATGAGGTAACATTATTAAAGCAATATTTGTTACTGATTGTTACAGGACACAACCGTCGTTTTTTTTCTTTGCTACCATGGTAAGAATGAACCTGCTCGCCCTCCTTCTAATTGTTGCAGGGCCCATCCTTGAAACTATTAATCTCGGCGCTAATAGCCAGTAGTATTTCTGATTGTTACAGACATTGTCGGCGGGACGCCCTTTTTCATTATAATGCATGATGATTTTGCTAAGATAATTTTGCTGAGTGCATCCGAAGCGTATAATTATCATGTGTATATGTGTGATTTAAGTCCTCTTTCTAGCAAAACTAAAACTCTTAATTTCGCCGTTTCTATTCAATATATTTCGACCAAACTCGGCCAGATAGTAGATAGCAACTTTTCCCAACTTTATACCAACTTTTACGCAATTGTAAACGTACGGAGCCACACGTAAATTTGAAAAGTGTTCACTTGTTGTTGTTGTTGTTCTTGTTTTTGTGTGACACGGTTTCAGAAAAAGCTACTGCACCTACCTAAAATCTGAAACATGATCCAAGTCAGAAATTTCCCTCGGCTTCATCCTAAGAGAGACCAATTTTTCGATTGGTCGAGCCATTCCGGAGTTACGGGACTCTGAACGATCGTTTTGATTGTGTTTCATTGTTTTAACCATTGTAATTAGGGAACAATGCCACTCAGCAAACTCCAAATCCAATCTTCGTACACGTGTTATGTCTTCGCTGAAAAGTTGATTGTTGAATGGCAAAATGGGATTGGTGTCTCAGTATATTGGTGCCATGGTGTCTAAGAGAAGGTATTCGTGCAGTGCGAGAAGACCCATTTAGCCCGCCGGAACTCTCTCCAAAAATGAGGAAGAGATGGCGGGGTTGTGCATCGGTCTAGTGCTGCGGCGTCAGTGCTACGGCGTCAGTGCTGCGGCGTCAGTGCTACGGCGTCAGTGCTGCGGCATCTGTGTGAGAGAGAGACGGTGGGTGATTATACCGAAGTGTATGAGTGTATGCACCTGTGGTAATTAGGGTAGGTATAGGGATCTTGTTGTTATGAGGTGAGTTAGTATATTTCTATATTACCTTTTTATACTGGGGCGTACAGCGTTGGGCTCGAGCCTCAAATAAATTTGTGACCGAAAGAATCCGTGTTTCTGCTAAACGCATATATATTTAAACCAACCTAAGCTATACGTTGTTAATTTCGAGGCCTTCTCGAAATTGGCAGCTATAGAGACGATAGAATGGCGTATTTATTTCGCAGATGTAGGCTTTCAGAGCTGAGTTGAATTGTTTCAAAGTGGCCAGCAACAATCGACTGCATGCATAAACCTTTGTAGCGCGACGCCATAGCCGTAAAAAAAGTACACGAATTACAAACAAAAACGTAAAGTGTGCCGTAAAAAAGGGGATTGTTTGATTGAATTTTCACTTGTTAAAATGTACACGGATAAAAATTTTATGATTTTT
>JAHWFP010250514.1:26448-40154 GCA_023313725.1 Lithobius niger
ACCCCTTTTTTACGGCACACTTGACGTTTTTGTTTGTTTGTATAGAGCAGTGACACGACGTAGTATTATTGTATATAACTCTATGCTGGAGCCTTAATAGGTTAGCTGCAAGGGGCACTGCAGAGAGAAACAGAAGGGCGTCATACTGAAGCGATGCTGTTAAGAGTGATTTCTTAGACCTAAAACGCGCGATTTTTGTTGTTGGAGAAAACAACGTTATTTTAAGCCTAAGAAATCCGCTCTTCCGTTGTTTTTCCCTCCATTTTTATGTAGTGCACCTTGTAGTTATGCCCTCCAAAACCCATACTGGTGCCAATATGGCGGCAAATGTCACTGCTTTATAGATTATTGTATCGGGTTTTATGAAGTATTGCCACAACGGAATCTCTAGCGTTTAGGTATCAAGTGACATGTGAAAAATACCTTCCTAAAGTTCTTTAGGGCAAAGGTGAATGGTTATAGCGATTGCCACGATCTATTCAATATTCTGGCCATCGGTGCCTCACATTCGCCTCTTAGCTTTGCTACATGCTCATCCATTCCGAAGAGAGCGAGAGAGAGAGAGAGATAGAAAGAGAGAAAGATCCTAAAACACCAGGCGAAAGCACTTATTCATCTTTCGGCCCCTTCGAAACCCAAGCACGCTCTGGCGGTGGGCGAGGTCATTAATTTATCGTATCTCCTGATTATGGGAAATTTGGGCTTTAGTGGGATGAGGTGAGCAGAGCCTTGAATAACACCTACACCTAGCTATAAGCAAAGGAACAGCCAGGAACCAGGGGCTGCCGTTAGGGTTAAATTATTAAGTAAACGATGCGGAGCGTTGGCTTGTTATTACGGCTAAGTGGCTGGTCGTATTTGCAAGGTTAAATTTAATATAATGATAAATTTATGGCGTCTTACTACCGTAAACGACCGTGGCAACACGAGCTAAATGGGCGGGAAATAAGGCTTAGGGTTAAATATGTAGGCTTAACTAGCTTACCTCTGCAATTGAATTCAATTACCGGAGTTTATTTGATTGGAGCTCCGACGTGTGATTCGATTAGAACTGCATGGTTATATGGTTGTGCTTGTGGTAGCAGTTTTGGATGTTTAGCGCAACAAGTTCTGTAACGCCTTAAAACTTAAAGTGGCGGGAAAACGGGCGGACAAAGAACTTGATGCAACAACCGTTGCTCCTGTGTTTCGTGAATGCAAACCAATGTCTAAGTTTGTCAGTATATTATGATGTAGGCCTAAGCCTTAAGGCAACAAGAAATGCACTACGTTAGACCAACACAAAACACAACGTTTCAGCTGGCAGTAACCAGCCGTTTTCAAGTGAACAATAAAAAAAATAAAATTAGGCCTACACATTGCTCATTTTCGCCACCAAAAATAACACGATCTACTATCCATTCCCGTCTGCTTGACTTGAGATTCATCCTCTCCACAAGAAATTTTTCTTTATTTTTTTTTCTTTGCTGTTGCAATCACGTTTAGGTTTTTTCCTGGCATGGTACGGCTTTTTATTCTGCATTTATTGCTTTGATTTCATTTGTTTGACTGGCATAAGCTACAGAGTGTGTCATGTATTGTTCATTTGAAAACGGCTGAGTACTGCTGGCTTCATGTTTCTGTTCTTTAATGTACTGCATTTCTTGCCTATAATATTTTATTACTGCTTTTTTTTTTAAAGTTTTTAAGTTTAGTTGTTGCGGCTAAACATATAACGCCAGAAACCACAACCACCAAAACTTGTCGTGCCAGAGATAATTTCCGTTTACTTATGTTCTGGTCGAAATCAGGTTTTCTTGTTGCGCTCTCATCTCGCAGTTTGGCGTTGGCTTCACTATGGCTGTGTGTAGCATTTTAACACGTTTTAATAAAAAAAAATTTTAAAATAAAGAAGCGTTTGTGTAGGATTTTGTTATTATCTTCTGAACATTTCGACAGGTAAGGTGAATTAAGTCGATAGCGTGAAAAGTAGCTACCAGGTGGTCCATAAAAAACGCAGCAGCAAAACTTTTCTCAGTCCAAACTTTTTTGTTAGCACCCTCCAGAACCCTAAAAGGTGAGGCTTAATAGAACGGGCAGTTTTGAAAGTCCCTTTACGGTGCTTGAAAAAGAGTTTGAACGTAGAAAAAAATGTTGCTGTTGCGTTTTTGTGTGAACCATCCTGTAATTACCACAATTTTTTTCTCCTCAGTTTTTCATGATTCTTTAACCTAGAATTTAGAAGAATTTGAAGCTGGAGGAAGTTCCTCTTATCTTTAAAAATACGAGGGAGAAAATTAATAATTCCTTTAATTCCAGCTAGAGGGCTCCGGAGGTTCTCCATTCTGATTTTCCTCATCATTATATCCTTAAGAAAAGTTTCCCATACATGGTCCGCGTTGACTTTTCTGGTGCCTAAAGGTTTCGTTGAATATGTCTACTCACTAGCGCTAATTTGGAGAAAAAACTACAGTCAACTGTAAGCCAATGACACGTGTTGCGTGAATCAAGATCGACATGATTGCTGGATTAGTACGACATTGACCTGTTTTTTTTTTTCACCACCAAAAGCTACTACAACTGTATTTCTGGGAGCAGTCTATGAGATTTGGTCATGAGGACAGTATATTACATGTAACTGTAAGGGTGCATTTATTCACCGATGCGTCTCTGCGTTCTTGCAGCTACAATTTAATCACGATGGCAAACGTTTCGTTGCCATGGCAATAAGATAAGAATTCCCCCGGACGAAACCATTTTCCCAGTCACTTCTGTACTGACATTATTGATTGTTTTCGTTGCGCCCCGGCAGAGCTAAAACGGCAGCCATGTTTGAATATGAGATGATTTCTAGCTACTAGCTGCGAGAAGGCGAAGGCGAATCGTTGCATAAACGCACTGTATTTGTCCTGTACAGTGGCTCACCAACGAATTTTGAATGGGAGGGTAAAAAAATTGCCATTTAAATGAATCCCTAGAATTTATGTAAGGGGTCTAGGAAGGGAGAGGGGAGCTTTAAGTCCCTTGGCGCCCTGTAAATACAACTCGTTTTCAGCAATTTTAGTGACTTCGAAACGTTAAAAACGCCAATTTTCAGAATTTTCTGTTACAGTAAATTTTCCAGTTACAGTTAGCCGCACCGACTAATAGGTCGATTAAATCGAAACTAAAAGATTGCTACTAGCGGTAGCAATCTTCAAGTGTTCGTTTAACGTCTAAAGTATTATTCAGTGCGATTAACTTGGCTAATAGGATTAACCTTGGTGGCCGTTCGCCGGTTGAATGATATCAATACCTTCAAAGGCCGACCTTTTTTGGAAACATGGGCGGCTTCTCTTATATCAGTTTTGATTTTGGGTGGATATCACAACTTTCGTAGGACTGTGAACGTACAAAAGGTCACGCTATCTTATCTTCACGTCTATACCTTTTTTTTTCTGGAGGAATATTATGTCTGTCAAATTTCTCATTGATAATTTTCCCATTTCCCATTTCCCAATTAGCCATTACATCAGCTAAAGTGACACGGTTTGGTGTATTGTATGTTCATCTCCACATGCTTACGTTTCTTCAATCCCATTTTGTATCTAATTATTACTGAGTTTTGAGTGTCAAATATAATGGAACCACCTACCCAATTTTATTCATAAGTCTGAATAAAGGACGGAACAGGTTCAAATTTATCGGGGATATACACGGACAGGCATTATTATCGGAATAACGCCCATTTGAGGAATATCAAGACTAGATATAACAATGGTTAAACAGTGCTTTACCGATATTTTAACATATTAACAGTTTTTTTCGTATAGAGCAGTGACCTGTGACGTCACAGTTTGCTGCGGTACTGTCATCATGTGGCCGTGGAGCCCGACCTCTGGCTAGATTGTTAGGGAAGAGGGCTAGGCTTTTCGCCATTTTGTTATTTTGGCTTGTTTCGTGCCATCAGCGCTGGTGTCATGTTTATCCATCAAGATGGTTAACGATTGTCGGATTTCTGGTTGCGGCAGCAAAAGAGGAGTAGAGGGTTCGTCCTTGTTTAGATTTCCAGCGATTTCCAGCGAATTCCTTCCTCCATGGCTAAACCAGGTAACGTCGTCTGCTTGCTTCATACGCGATTATTTACCTCACCACTACAAGATGGCGGCACGCGTTGTTCGGTTGCCATGAGCAACGGACAGCGATGACGGTGCTCTATAATATACACGCAAAAACCGGTTAATACGTTCAACAATCGCTAAAGCATTGTTTACCATTGTTGGCTACAAAGGGTGGCATATAACTCAGCATTGTTTTGTTGGCATTATTCCCGCCTTTGTTGCACTTTTGGTTCGAATTCGCACTCGTGTCTGTGTATTGTTAGACGATCTTCCCCTTCAGCAACAGAACGAACGAAGTGGCGCTCGTGTTTTTCTGTTGTATAGCGCTACAATGGATACTGGGCGTTATAACAATCGAAAACTTCAGGACATTACCTTTCAATTAGAAGCTCCATTGCTCTGCTTCACAACGCGTATCACTAAAAATGTTCCAGATCTTAACTCTGTCTCCCAATTCAGCTACTCCTGCTCCATGTTTTTCGATGAAAACCCATTTTCGAACACCGCTATACATCTTCATTTGATCAGGTCGTTATGCAAACAAAGAAGACTTTGACGCCACGTTGCTCTCCGACGGATGAAAAAAACAGAAACATCAAAGCAGCGCAATCTTGCCTTAGTCCATTCAAATTCTTTCACCCATTTTAAAAGGCGGTAAGGACCAACTAACCAGTCCCCCAAGCTGTCTATAGATGCTTTCGTCGTCATAAATCTTCCGGTCCTTCCATTCATTTTACACGTACACGACCAACCAGAGGACGAGAAGAAGCATGGCCAAGTGCCAGGGAGGTGGCCGTTAATTGCTGAGTTGAGAGAGAGTGTCCGGCCTTCCTTGTATCGCTGTCGACGGCTGTTGCAATTAATTGGTGTCCTCTGTCAGGCAAGGACTGATGGCAGAGCCGGCAACGAGGATGCCGAGTGAATAGGAGCTTGCTCGTGGGTCGCTGCACCATCCATGCCTCCAAACACAAACGAGTGAGTGGGTGGGGGGGGGGGGGGGGGGGGGGGGGGGGGGGGCGACAGACTCTCTCTCTCTCTCTCTCTCCCTCTCTTATCAGGAGAGTGTTGGAGCAAATCCCGAATGAGAGTAGTAATTAGCGAATCCTGACGACGGAGAGATCCCAGCCTCTAGGATACCGCACAATTGGACTTTGTCCAGCAAGGACTGAAGAAAAGACTAGGACCCCACAGAGGTGAAGGGATTGGTGTTGTCTTCTGATTTTTGCTCTTTTCATGGTTGCGTTCCACCATTTGGTTTTCTGACTTTGAAAAGCCCCTGAAGTCACTTTGTTGCGCCAAGTGTAAGGTTAGCTTTGAGGTATGGGATTTTTCTACTAATAATGCTGCGTTCAGGGTCGGATTGGGAGAGGGAGCGGGGGGGGCCCTCCCCGGGAATGTAGAAATGCTCGCGGAAGGGTAGGGGGGGGGAGGGGTTGGTTGGACGCAAGCGTATTTTGTATTTTTGAGAAATCTGCGTAAATGTCAAACGCTTTTCTGAAACTTTACAGATGCAATTTTCATAGGAATTCATTTCAAAGTTCTCAAAAAAATGTTGGCAACAAGGGCAGGGCCTCCTGTTCGGTGGGGGGGGGGTGTGCATCTGGGCGGAGCCCTATAACCTAGCAATTCTACAGAAATTGGCGTGAATTTGGAACATGTTCTTGTAGCTTAGCGATGCAATTTCTTACGAATTCATTTCAATACAACAAAAATGTGTCTTTGAAACGTTGTCATCCTGGAGTTGGGGGAGTAGGGGGTGGGGGTCTGTGTGGAGCCCTTGGTGGAGTCTATTTTAAAGATGCATGCGTGAGTTTGAAACGTTTTCCTGCAACTTCCAGGAGCGATTTCCATACTAATTCATTTCAAATTTAAATACTCTATTTTACTAGGGCCTCTTGTACTGGGGGCCTTGTGATTCTACGTGGCTTTACCGTCGTGGATCTCTCTTTGGCTCTACTAGCGTCGTATTCCCTCCCGAACCCGGGTCTACCCTTCCAAATCCCCTCCCCCCTAGATAACATCCGAACAGCCATAACCCGGCCTCCCTTACTCCCCCCCCCCCCAATTAAGCACGACAGCCTTCCCGGGGAACCCAACGTTCTCGGGCGGCCCAATCCGACACTGTGTTTACAGTGTGCTGCGATTGAGAATTCTCAACTTAAATTATGCATGGAGGGTGTAAGGTGACATAGGGTTAAAAAAGACAGTAACTATGTCCGTGACGCCACCTATAAGACTCGTGGCTGTCATTCCTGGCACAAATAACTTACTCCGGTTACCTCATTATGCTTGTGGTTTATTACTACCACAAGTATTATGGTCCGTATCGTTGCCTTAGTTAACGATATTGATCACAACTATGAAGCAGCTATCTAACTCGTATCCATTGCCATGACAACCTAAGAAGAGAGCGAAACCTGTTTTCTCGTAAAGTGCATTGCAAAGCGAAGTGTGTTGCGCTGGAAGCTAACCAGCCGCTGCACGATATTACTCCAGCTGGTGTAGTTTAAGCCAGAGCTTAAGGTTCATACGCGTGAATTAAGCGAGTCAATAATGACCTATACCCACAACCGTGGATGTGGTTAACGAACCTAGGAAATTTTCAATTTTATTTGGAGCGAGGACGTTTACACTATTTCTAAACGCATATCGAGTGCTGTTTTTCGGAATTGGTTAGCTTTAAAGTTAGAATCTGACTTAAAGG
Source organism: Lithobius niger (assembly GCA_023313725.1). Lineage (NCBI taxonomy): Eukaryota > Metazoa > Arthropoda > Chilopoda > Lithobiomorpha > Lithobiidae > Lithobius > Lithobius niger. The sequence goes on from JAHWFP010250514.1 coordinate 33,232, forward strand.
GTGACTGTGACTTTGTGTGCCAATTTCTGAAAGTGGTACTTCAGCAAAAAATACGTTCACCTCGGGAGCCGCAAGCACTTTCTCGTTTTAAGTGTTCACTTTACGTGGCATTGTAAGTGTGAGGTGCCGTGTTTTCAGAATCACATGTGAGTTTTTGACGTAGTGTCTGCGATGTAATTAATAAACTGCAGGGAAAGCGAAATCGGCTCGATAAGTTATTAATAAACACAGACGCAAGCCTATTTCCGTTGCCTTTTGAACTTAAATGTCAGGCTGCCTGAGTGAGAATCGAACCTCGAATTTGAGACCAAAGGTTCGGTAATACCACACGTCCACACTGACACGTCCTTCCGTTGCCTTTTGGACTTAAAAGTCACATGCCTAAGCGGAAATCGAACCCACAACCTTTGAAAGCAAAGGTCCTATCACTAGGGTATACTGACATGGTTTTACGTTGCGTTTTGGACTCAAAGGTCAGACTGCCTGAGGGGAATCGAACCCTCGACCCACCTTTGCAGCCAAAAGTCCAAAAGGATTTGAGTGGTACAGTGGTTTTTATTATTATTATTAGTTTATATTTATAGCAGTGTGGTCCCCGACAATTCGGCGTACGCTTAGATCCCCCGCGCACTAGGTGACCCGGCTGTGCGACCAAGTCGCTGCTGCCAATGAGAATGCTTACGGTATATGTAGCACCGCGCACTTGGCCGCTGCGGCCACTGGGATCCCGGGCGGATGTTCATTTTTCACCGAGTGATCAAGGGAAACCTGACGTGGTCGCGGCGCACGTCGCCGTGTTTTTTAGCCGCCACGACCACTGGCCGCCTAGTGCGTGGGGACGCTTATTCAATATTACGCCAAACCATCCGTGACCAAAATGTCATTTTCAAATTAAGATAGCATAAGGTGGGTCCGCAGTGTCATAGTTGGTACTTAATTTTTCACTGGGATTTTTTTTTTTTTTTACTTGGATAATTTTTTTTAACTCGGGACCACGTTGTTGTAGGTGGACTTTTTTGGCTGGAACTGAATTGTCTGGTTAAGACCGAATTTTCAGAAGCAAATTGTCGGGACCGAATTGCCACGGGAGGAAATTGTTCGGCACCTATACAGATTGACCGAGCTTTATGTGTGCTACAATATCAACTTCGGGCTAAATGGTGTAAAGCAAGGTCCACAATGCCAATAGGAATAGTCGGATATGAGTAATTAGGGATTTAAGGGCAAATTATTTGGGGTTCACTTTATGCGCTCAAAAAGAGAGGGAGGGGGACATACAAGGATTTAAACATTGTCATCAAGTTTCAGATCTTGGTAAAGTTTTAAAAGTTTACACAGTGTAAGTTTTAGGGCTTTATCAACCAATAAATATCTCTACTTGACTATGCATATTTGTATTGTGTGTCCATTCTATATTGAATAACTTCGAAAAAGCGTTGCTTTCATACCAGTCTAGGCTACTTTGGCTGATCGAAGAACCAAACTATGTTCTTGGTCCAACCATGCCACGAATTTTAAAAAACGAAAAACTCCCAGCCTACACAATAGGGCGGAGTGTAAAATTTTTTTTTGTGGGGGGGGGGGGGAGATTCCTCATTGGCAGGGTGTGATGAAAAGTTGACCTTGGTCGTTACTAGGATACACAAGAAAATTCATCACTTTGGGGTCATGTCTTGAGGTGACCCAAGGGCCTTTAAGCAGTGGCGTAACTAGTACGGGGCAAAGAGCCCCCCCCCTCTGTAAGATTTTGAAGGCTTATTCGGTAAATTGGCCAAGCCACTTTTTGTTTAGCTGAAAAAACCTTGACTATCCGGCAGACGTATTTTAAACAGTAAGACAATTACTAACTCATATTTTGCTTAAAATTCCCAACATTTCTAACAAAGCATCATGTATGTCTAAAAAATAAGTATTTAGTATATAAGTGAAAGATTTACATTACACATTTTTTTTATGCGTATAATCCAGTAAACAAAACTGATTTTATAAAAATGTTTCCAACGGCAGGCACTTTACAAGGGCAGAAAATGCAGGAAAATAGCAAAAATGCGTCAGTTTCCGCCCGCTGGGGAGGTCACAGCGCTTCCCCAGAACCCTCAGCTGTTATTGGGTTCTCCCTCCATACCATTCGGCTAAACGGCTGTGTTGCCCCCTCAGTACAAAACCCTAGTTACGCCACTGCATTTAAGTTTAACATTGTATGGTAAGGAGCGAAACAGCAAAAAAAAAAAAGGTAAAAATTATGATTTTTCTGGTTTTAAATTTAATTTTCACATTATTCTCATTTGAAACACTTAAGAGGCTAAGAAAAGAAGCCGTAATTGTCAAAAAAAAATTTGTTTGCTCATTAGTTTAAGTGGTAGTTATGGGCCAAAATTTCGTAAAAGGCTATTTTGGCCAATTTTCGATGTTAAATTATTCCCACAGTTTATAAGAAAAATAAAATTCTTTGTAATTATGGCATGCTACGTAGTTTCTAAGAGAATCTAATGAGATAATCCTAAAAATTAGATTTTAAAACAGTGAAAATCATCATATTTGCCGTTTTCGCCATCCGCCGATTGCCGTATGACCCCAGAGTGATGAAATTTTGTGTGTCTGATAGTAACGCCCAAGAGCGACTTGCATTGTTTGCAGAGAATGAACGATGTTGATCTGACCACCTCCTTTTCCCATTCAGCCTGAACACTGCACTAGTTAGCACCACTGCTAACCAGAGGACAGTCCAAGTGGAAATATGGTGAAGTGATTACCTGTCAGTCGAAAACGAATATCTATTTAGATGTCTTGCCGTATTAAATCTGTAATGAAATTATCCAGACATGTCGGGCACGAATAATTGAAATACTTTCATAATCATGCCCTTGGGATTCGCTGAATAATTGCTAAAGATTAGGAAATCGATGCTGCGATATTTATATCTATCTGATGTCATGCCCCATTAAAGTGAAACCAGTGACTACTGCAAAATATTTAATAGGATTACACGAGTGAATTAATTGTTAAGGCCAATGGAATGTCAGAGCGTTCAAGATAGTTATCTCGGCTGGCCAATTATTGATTTGAATAGTTTTAATCAGAAGGCAATGATGTGTTCACGTTGAGACTCGTTCAAACGTGCTTTTCTACTAAAGGCAATGAGTTCATGAAGTAGGAGTTGTCGTATAATCCATTGCTGCTATGGGTCCATGACAATTCGGTCCCGGACAACTCGGTCCCCAAATTACAGGTTAGTGTGACAATTCGGTCCCGTGTAAAACATAATCCTGCGAAAATTCGGACCCGCAAAAAAAAGTAACTTACCCGATTGGTTAAAGGGACAGCCGGCCTGCCTTATAACATTCCGCCTGTCCTATAACAGCTAGGCGCAGATCGCCATCCGCGTATTTACCAGAGCCATGGTCGGCTGGGGTGGCAGCTGCGTTCCTCGCAGCGAGGAACGTAGCTGCTGTCTCGGTTGGCTTTGGGAATAGTACACGAAACAGCATCAAGTTAAAGATTGTGTCGTCACAAACCGGGATGATTCTCGCATTTTAACATCACAATTCATAATTTTCTAGGCTAGTGTCTTATAATTTTGCTTCGTCGATCGATTGGAATAATTAATTTTAATTCTTACCGCATTAGTCTTTTAGATTTTTGATTTCATGGTAATTATCAGAAAATTAGTATATGCACACACATAAATGAAACGTCATGATTATTGTAAGCGCGCAAAGCATCATATACGTGTAGGTTACAGTGAATAAAGTTAACAATTATTCAACAGAAAATCTCCTAGACGCCACAATTTAAAACGGATTTTTACCAATGGATTGACTAACGGTAAGGAAATATACCTTTGGGGTCGTACTTGATGTGTTGGATCGAGAAAAATGGCGCTGGGAGGTATATCCCTTTAAGTGGATTTATAAAAATAAATGCAAATAAGTTGAACTCCATGTAGTACCATAAAACGACGCAAGAATGGCAGGTACCAGAGTCGAACAATGTTGCGGATGTCTGGAACAGAGGTTTTGGATCTTTGGTTGACCATAATATCTCCTCCTCCCCCCCGCCCCCACCCCATCATACCATTGTAACGCAACCCCTCCCTACCTCCTTCAGACACTACGTAATGTGTGAACGGTGCCTTACTGGGCTGCCTTGGTCAGAAAACACTCCCACAATTTTTAACTGGCATTGCACACAACATAAGTTTTTTATTTTATACTTGTAGTCACATACTTGTAGTAAGTAGTTGGTCCTCAAATTTTAACTGGCATTTTATTATTTTTTAACTTGGAAAATTTTTCGACTTGGGACCAAATTGTCGTTAGTAGTCTTTTTTTTTCGGGGACCGAACTGTCGCGAACCCGGTGCTAAACCATACACAGGTGTAGGAACTTGGTAAAAATGTGGTGTGGCGGTATTAATCACTACATTTTTACCAAATAAATTGGGAGCAAACAATGTATGAAGGAAAATACACCCCACCGACTTTATAGGCCTCCCTCACTGGCCCCAATTTATTTATTTTGTGCAATTTTTCAGAAACAAAACTTTAAGTAATTGCTCTTAAGTTACGTGAAAATTATGTTTAATTGTGTGTCGAAAATTTAATTGAATTATCGTTTTGTGAGAAGGGCTCCAATGGGCTCTCACCTTGTGTGGCAAAATCTGAATTTTTTATGAAGGGGGAGGGGACCGCCTCCACTGGGCTCTGGCATTGTGTGGCAAAACTACATTTTTTTATGAAGGTGGTCACCACTGCGCACTCTCCTCTTGCCGTAAAACCTAAATATTTTTTAATGAAGGGGGCCCTCCACTGGGCTCTCGCCTTCGGGCCCCTATTTTGAAGTTACGCCCCTGGATCTCTTCACTCAGTTTGGGTTCCACTTTTGATTTTTCACCGATGAAAACATGTCTGAGGTATCTATTTGAGGTAAAAGCCTTTCGTTCTCACTGTGAATACAGATTTTTTTTATACATTTATTCAATTTCCTAGACTTAAAGGATTTCCACTTACCTTCGTCCCCACCTCCAATATACTATTGCTTAATTGACTGAGGGTTAGGTTTTCCAATTTTAACAATATAACTTCGAGACAATCAGTTTTATGTTAAATATTTAAATGTCAAAATAGTTTTAAAATGGGGATAGTTACTGCGTTTTGACTAAAATCGAATTTTCGAGTAAGTTAGTCACTCGAAACCAAATTTGTATTCTAGACTCGGCTTAGACATTGTTTTTATCAATTTAATTTAATTTTTAATTTAATTTAATTTTTTTTTACTACTTTTTGCATTTTCCCATTTTTACATTCATCTCTTTCACATTTTCGGTAATTTGTCAATATTTCGTAACCATCATGGTTATGCATGTAGTATTATTGAATCCCGTAGTATTTTAGTTGGATGCTGTACAAATCGTCGCAACGTTGGCCTGCATAGCGAAAATATGTCTGAGATTATTTTTATCAAGCATAATAGTATGGAGAGGTGGCGTTACTATAGTAACAGAGACTTTCCAATTTATTACGTGAAGACATGTTAATAATATTTGCAGTGCTATTTTCTCCTTTAACTTTTACTTTATTTTGGAAGTCCATGCGCCAACAAATTTATAATTATATGACATAAACAGTTTAGAGTATAAGGAAATGTAAGGAAATGTAACGAGTGATATTTGAAAAAAACTTTACAAAAAAAATGTCCACACAGCTGTGGTAAGAAGTATCAATATGATTAAAAAGTAACAATATACAGTGTGTCCCAAAAGTCAAGGGTCTCCCCAATAACTTTAGTCAATATCGTCATAGATGAATGTAACCGTGGAGTTGGTACGTTCTCAAAGGAATGAACCCATTTATAAGGTAGGGCAGGTCGTGCCCCCCCCCCCCCAACCCCCCAAAGGGGCTTTCCTGGTGGACCTAACTTTGAAATATCAACGATTCGTACATTGTGCCGACATTCTGGCAATGTAAGTAATTCTTTTTGTGCGTTTATAGTTTGAGAACTGTTTCAAATCAGCGGTAATAGGTGTATCGGGATGAATAAAGGTCATTCCATTTTAGGTTGTGGAGAGGGGGATGGCGAGGGGAGAGAGTAGCTAGACGGTGGGAATGAACTTAGCTATGGGCCAGACATGTGAGCGTTAGCAGGGAAAGGATTGCATTTAGGACATCCCGGTATGTTAAGTAATTTCTTTTGTACGTTTTTATTGCTTTACGGTTTTGGATACTGTATTATTTTGGTTGTGGTGCGTGCGTTCCCGTCGCGTGATCCGGAAGTGTCAAAAGTGTGGGTTATCGGCAAAAGTGTGGGGTAACTTGATAACCCACACTTTTTGCGATGACGCACACTTCCGTCACGGTTAACGGGATTTTACCTACGGTAATTTAGCATGACGTTGAGTTAGCGTGACGTCACAACCGTGGTATAAGTACAAATACCGTGAAGAAAAAACGCCGCGAGCAATAAAGCCGTTTACAATAACGCCGCACTACAAATAATTCCGTAATACAGTAATGCCGTTGCAATGTCGTAAAACTGGTTCGGTGCTCGGTATACAGTTTGGTGGTGGGAAAGTGCGGTGCGGGGGGGTTGTGGGGGGCTTTCTTGCATAGGGGATGCAGGCTCGGACGTTTTGCGACGTAACGGGTGGGGCCACCCATGAAATTTAAACTACATATGCTAGCAATTGAAAGTTGTGGATAGGCCCCGAAAGGAGTCAATAGTCAATGTTAAACAGCCAACCTCAGCCGTAGTGCATTGGGGAGAGAGAAAAATTACAAACGTTTAATTTTATTGAAAGATAACGATATTCTATTATACAAATTTCCAGTTAGACGATTTTCCATTATACGAAGAATCCTGTTAGACGAATTTCTGTTAGACTGTTATACGGTATACGTTCTTCCAATTATGCGATTTTCCAGTTAG
>JAHWFP010250515.1:19193-31305 GCA_023313725.1 Lithobius niger
CAATTTCAACTTTTCAAGGCAACAACGTGCCAATTTCAACTTTTCAAAGCAACGATTTGCCAATTTCAACTTTTCAAGGCAACAACGTACCGATTTCAACTTTTCAAGGCAACAACGTGCCAATTTCAACTTTTCAAAGCAACAATTTGCCAATTTCAACTTTTCTAGGCAACAACGTGCCAATTTCAACTTTTCAAGACAACAACGTGCCAATTGCAACGTTTCAAAGCAACGATTTGCCAATTTCAACTTTTCAAGGCAACAACGTGCCAATTTCAACGTTTCAAAGCAACGATTTGCCAATTTCAACTTTTCAAGGCAACAACGTGCCAATTTCAACGTTTCAAAGCAACGATTTGCCAATTTCAACTTTTCAAGGCAACAGGCCAATTTCAACTTCTCAAGGCAACAACGTGCCAATTTCAACTTTTCAAGGCAACGATTTGCCAATTTCAACTTTTCTAAGCAACAACGTGCCAATTTCAACTTTTCAAGGCAACAATGTGCCAATGTCAACTTTACAAGGCAACGACGTGCCAATTTCAACTTTCAAGGCAACAACATGCCAATTTCAACTTTTAAAGGCAACGACATGCCAATTTCAACTTCTCGCTGGCTAAAGAATTAATGCACTCGCCCGTTTATGTTGTTGTGGTTCTTGATGCGAGGGTTCTTGTGTTGCCGTAGTTTTTGCTGTGAAATTTTGCGTTATAATGGTAGGTTAATGGAGCATTCAGTCGTCTGAAGCTTTTTAATGCTCATGTAGATTAGATTAGATTAGATTAGATTACATTAGATAGAAGACGGTGCAAAGCCAAGTCTTACGAAGCACCCCCCCCCCCCCCCCAAGAACCCCAAAGCAAATCAGCCAAGTCAAGTCGAGTCTTGAAGCTGTTAAGGGATGAAGCCGAAACAATGTGTTCTGGAAGGGAATTCCATGGACAAACCGTCCTTTCAGTGAAGAAGACTTGCCGGTAGTTATGTCTCGAAACGAAACCCTGCAATTTAAGGCTGTGGCCTCGGTTATTGATAAAATTACAAGTAAAAAAATGGAAGAGTGATTAGAGAAGGAAACTACAGTAACTGATAGGTAAAGATGAGATCACCCCTATCAAACCTCTCACGAAGTGAAGGAGTATTGAGCTGTTTGAGTCGTTCATTGAACGGAAGGTGACGAATAGAGGAACACCACTTCGTAAGTTTTCGCTGGCAATTTTCAAGTTTATCGAAGTGTGTAGCATAGAAAGGTCTGATCATTGCGAGCAATAATCAAGAACAGGTTTCACAAGTCTCGTACAACAAGGCAAAGGAAGCAGTATCAAGAAAGGAAAACTTTTTAAAAACATAATGAGCCATTCGGAAAGCTTTTCGAGTAGCCACGTCGGCATTAATGTCAAAGTTGAGTTTGTCATCAATAGTGATACCAAGTTCACGGTGAGAAGAACTGGCAGAAAGTGGCACGTCAGAAATGCAATATACTTTGTGTGGATTATTTAACCCAAAGTGTAAAACGATGCCTTTAGCTGAGTTAAGTGAAAGAAAGTTTTCCATGGACCACGATTGTACATGATCGAGAGCAACTTCCAGAGATCTATCAAAGGTAGGACCAAACAGTATGAAGTCATCAGAGTAACTAGTATTGTTAGAGCCAAGTTTGGTTGAAAGATCAGACATAAAAATATTAAAAAGTAAAGGACCAATCACAGACCCCTGTGGAACACCACTATGAACTAGTTTCCAAGGTGCGTACGAGCCCCTGAGAATGACACGCTCCTTACGTTTGGAAAGGTATGGCAAAATCCAAGTAACAGTTCGAAATCCCAAAGGAAAGTAGTTTGTTAATGAGAGTGCAGTGTTGATCAAAGTCGAAAGCTTTATTGAAATCTAAGAAAATAAGGTCTCAAGGAATTCCCTTGTCAACAAGCATGGTGATGCTATCATAAGTGTAGAGAAGGTTGGTGAGACACGACTGTCCAAGTAGGAAACCATGTTGCGATTCATGAATAATGCTGAGTTCATTACACTGAACGACTAACTTGTTGTAGATAAAACGTTCAAGAACTTTGGAGGCCACAGACAACAGGCACAGGCTGACAAGGTTGTAATTCTTAACCTCTAACTGAGATCCAATTTTGAAGTTGGGCACGATGTTAGCATCTTTCCAACAAGTGGGGAAAGTGCAGCTACGAACAGAAGTAGAGAAGATAATAAAAAAAAGGCAAGGCCAGAGAAATAGCACAATTTTTCAGGAATAAAGCAGGGAGTTCGTCAGGACCGCTGGAGATGTCCTCTTTAAGGTTAAGCAGCGCCTCTTCAACCGAAATCAGTGAGAAATCAACAATTCCCGAAGAAGATGGGATATCATAAGCCACAGCAGAGGTTTTACGAGCAGTGGTGAAGTGATGATTGAATTTGTTGACAATCTCAACGTCGTCAATGATGGTAGAACCTTCATTGTTTTTGAGACACGTAGCAGACTGAGACTTCTTGCCTTTGTTAAGGTAAGAATAGAGGAATTTAGGCTGCTGCTTCGCCCAAAGGATCAAGTTTTTTTTCGAAACTAGTTTTAGCTGCCTTGATGCCAGCAACCGTTTTGTTTCGAGCATCTTTATACAAGGCTAAGTTGGAAGGAGTTGGGTAAGAAGTGAAGACATAATAACACTTTTTCTGTTTGTTAAAGAGCGCTCTGACAGTGCTATCCAACCAGGGTGGTATGTTATTAACAGTGACCTTAGTGACTGGAACAAAAGTGCTAATGTCCAGCGGGAATTTATTGCAAATTTCAAGTTGAGAGTCAACGTCGAGGTCAGCCAGTTCCCTTTCCCAGTCAATGGTAGAGATAATTTCATTAATTAATGTGTAATCTATGATTCTGAAGTTGTGCCTGATTAAATCGGTCGATTTTACAGAGAAGATAACATTAATAGAAAAAGAAGTAAATCGTGATGGCTTTTCCCCAAAGGAGGAAGGTGTTCCACGGGTGTCACAGTGAGGTCATCAGTACTGACGATAAGATCAAGGAGACTCGAATTCTGCCCAAAACTATTGCGGGTAAGCTTAGCTTTGAGAAAGTCAAAGAAAATTGCCGAAGCGCTATAGTTTGATTGAGTCGTGGAACAAGTGCTCCAGTTGACAGTAGGGAAGTTGAAGTCACCCATAATCATAACAGAGCTTCCAGCTTTAGCAGCTGGAGTTTTAAGTAAGGAAGCATAGAAAGAATTCCAGTGACTTGGCAAAGAGTTACTTGGGACACGATAGTAGCAACCAAGGTCGATTTTGGCCTCACTGGAAAGCGAGATGGTACACCAAATAGATTCCCATTCGCCTTCTTCGTCCACAAGTATATTAGTGACCGAAGCAGCAAGACCCGACTTGACAAAGAAAGCAGCACCTCCATGAGTGCCAAGAACACGGCCTGCACGATGCTGGTAGTACCCTAGCAAAGAATAAGCCGAGGAGTGGATGTCAGGAGCTAGGTGCGTCTCCGAGATACTGATAATGTCCAGATTCATAATAGCGACGTTACCGCGCAGCTCGATAATTTCGTTAGGTAAACCCATGGCATTAAAGTAAAGACATTTGAGGGAATGGAAATCGGGAAAGTGGTGGCTTGAATTGTTCTTAGTGTGAGTCTTGAAAGTTAAGCCTGGCGATTGCTGTCCTCGTCAAGAACAGCAGGACGTTGCCACTTGAACAACTGTTGGATTCCGACATCCTGAGGTTCAGAGCATCACAATCATCATCATCTACCCAAGAGAGCTGGTCTTTCACATCATTGGCCGTAGGTTGCTTGGTCTCTTCGCTGTCATCTTGTAACGTGATAACATTGGCTGCGTGAACAGCTGGGCACGAAACAGACTTTGGTGACGTAATGTTAACTTGGGCTGGGTGAGTAGACCTTGCCTGATCACAGGACTGTTGTGGAACACAGTAGTGATCGATAGTTTTCTGAGCAGACAAACTAGTAGCTTTAGAAGTCTCAGGATTCTTCTGAACAGCTCGTTTACATGAACCACCAGTGAAGTGCATGACTTTAGCTTTAGCTAGCCAGACGTTAGAAGCCAGTAAAATGTCACTCATGTCCTCTTCGACCGTAACACGAAACGAGGAGTACGAGGGACATTTAGTTTTCAGTTGGAAACACCCAACTGAAACACCAAGACTAGACTGAATTTTCTGTCTAATAATTTTCGTGGTGGTAGTTGGATGTAGACCCCCTACAAAAATCTTAAGTGGTTTAGCAGTTGGTGTAACAACACGATTGTTTGGTGGAAGAATCGCTGGTGCAGCGTCTCCCCACCCTTCTGAGAGCCTCCCTAGGTTTTAGTTTGGCCCAGTGAGTCTTGCTGTCTCAGTTGGACTTCAGTCTGTGATTGTTGTTTTGGTTTCACGCCGCCACGATTGGTGATGGCGCTGTTATCAGTATGCGCTCGGTTTCCCTTCTCGATGGAGGTAGGCAATTCTAAAGTGTTTGCGGACGACATGTTTATATTTTTGTTCGTGGTTTTAGTGGGAATGTCATAAAATCCACCACTATGAACTCCATCATCAATACTATTTAACGTTATGATTGACGGAAAATCCCGAAGTTGAGGCTCGCAGTGTTCGGGGACGAAATTGACGTCATAGCAATGGCGGCCTCCATGATGTTGACGCCGATCACTGTACAGGGGCCAGTGGACCACGTGAGCGGACCAGCGACAGCTGACGCTAGCGGACCACGTGACTGGCCCCTGTAGTTCACTAAAACAGTGGACATTTTGTCAAGGAAATTATCGATGTGGGCAAAGTTTGAACGGACTTCGGTGGCCAAGTTACGAACAACTAATTCAAGATTGTCATATCTTCGCAAAACGTCGGTAACTAACCTGTTGCGTTCAAGTAAACTGTCGGCCACTGTCCGACAGGTGAAACAGAACCAACGCAAACTGGGGATGTCCGCGTTGTTGATGAATTCAGCAGCTGATTCAGGTACGTTGGTGCAGCAAACATGGACCACGTTGCATTGTCCAGCGGAATGTAAGGAGTAGTTACAAATTCGGCAATTATTGTTGGAGCTCGAAAGACCTCGACCATCGGCCATGGCGACTGATTAGCAGGATGAATAAGTTATTTTTTTTTACCTTATTAGATGTTGTATAAGGAGTCTGACAGGGGAAGGGGCAAACCCGGTGATTACAACCTGAATCCTCCACAGGGCCGTAGCTACGGGGGGGATTGATCATTAATTCTTTGTTCCAAAATTTTTTAATAATAAAGCGAAGTGAAAAATAAAATGCATTTTGGTTACTTTGGTCTCCCAATAGGTGTATGTTGGCTTTAAGAAAAGATAAAATGGAAATGAATTCAACAAGCGTACTAACTTACTAAGTAATTATTAATTAATTACTTATACCACGGCCGTGATGTCACGCTAACTCAACGCCATGATAAATTTCCGTAGGTTAAATCCCGTTAACCGTGAGCAGAAGTGTGCGTCATTGCAAAAAGTGTGGGTTATCAAGTTACCCTCACACTTTTGTCGATAACCCACACTTTTGACACTTTGTCCGCGAACGCACACACCAACAACCGAATACAGCGAGCAAAAATAGTAACGCAATAAAATCTTACAAATGGAATTACTTAAGAGGAATGAAACTCTCACATGTCTGGCCCATAGCTAAGGTTATTCACTCCGCGTAATTCCCCCACCCTCCTCCCTCCACAAACTAAAATGCAACGACCTTCATTCATACCGATACCCTATTACCGTACTTTTTTAACAATTCTCAAATTACAAATACAAAAAATGAATTGCATACCTTTCCAGAATGTCCCAGCACAATGTCTTAATATCCTTGCATCTTCTTATCGAAGTTTTTCATTTCGAAAAGCTTCGAAAACCCTAGCAAACTAGCTTGCATGAAAAATGACGAAACGACGCGTTCGTCTCCTTCCTACCCACTCCCCCCTCTCTCCACAAAGTTGCCGCAAAGGACTCGTACATCTACCAACCACTCTACCCTCCATAAACTGAAATGTAATTACCTTCATTCGTATCGAGATACTGATTGATCGCCGTTTTATTGAAGCAATTTTCACAAAACACAAACACGTTTAATATACGAACTAGCTTACGTCCCAACCATGATATAAAACACGTATTTGAGAATCGAACGGGTATCGATTTTTAACCCAAGGGTGTGATGATTGGCTCAGCTCTCGTATGCCTACTCGAGCAGAGCCAATCATTGCAGCCGTGGGTTAAAAATCGATACCCGCTCGATTCTCACCAATAACTATTACTTATTAATTCCGTTTGGCCTACGTAAAGCGTCAAGTTTCCTGTCGCCGCCCGGCCTATTTCACTCTTACTGTCACTTATGCTCAATATTTAATTATCAAAATTAAAGATGTACTTTAACAGCAGTACAGTCAATGAAATCGTATCAAAAATCAAAACTGGTAAAAGGGGCCGCCAAGTTTCGAATGGTTCGACCCTTCAAAGGTGTGATATCAACACACCAAAACCCTATTTTTTTCTTTCACATTTAGAGAACTTGCAGTGTTACAAGGGAAGTCTTTATGTTGGTTGTCTACCTTGTTCACCCCTGTACCATCTGATTTTATATTAAGCAGCATTCTGTCCTTACAGGAGAGGTTAGAGGCATCTCCTACAACTAACTTCAATTTTCAGATTTGGCGGTTAGCAGTGCCATACTGTACAAACTCAACTTTAAACCATATTCCAAAAGTAGATTTATGCTTTACCAATTGTGTAGGTTTTTTTGTTTTACCGTTTCGACAAATTTGGCATCACTCCGAGAAAAAAGAAAGCCATAAACAGATAACACGTAGCCTACTTACACCCGCGGCGAAATTTAAGTTTATGTATAAGGGTGCATTTAAGCAGCGATCTCGTTTTAAATTCTCTCACCTAAAACTAGAAAGCTTCAGAATTTCAAGACGGCGATGGTTTCAGCTCCGTCGATTCACAACGAACACGGGTCACGATGGGAGTTAAGAAGAGACTGGGAAGTAGTAATTCTTTACTTTAATGTCAGATTGATAATAGAGCAACACTTCACCCGGCGATGTCTTAGATAGGAAGCTAGGTAGCATTGGTAGTATAGCAACACCTTTTAGCAATTCACACTGGACTTGTAATGAACCCGTACAAACGATAATGTGAAGCAAGAGCATTGCATTGATTAATGCCAAGCTGTATGTTACGCGAAAATCCCTCTCAACTAACATGCTTCACGCTTCGTGAATGATGTAAATTACTTTTCTTATTTATGTAGGAACGCATCAAAATAGATCCACGGGTATCTACACTAAAAATGGAATCCCATCTAGGAAACGAACCCAAGGCAGGTTCTAATGGAGGATTTGAAGAGCAGCCGGAACAACGACTAACTGGTCAAACCCAAGGTCCACATGGGATAAGAGATCCAACCATAGAATCTCCAATCAAAGAGGAGCAAGAGAAAGTAAATCAATCAGCTGAATATCTAGAACAAGGTAGTGATTCATAAACTTATTGCATTAAAATCGCTGCTACTTATATTTTTCTTTTCTAAATGTAAAGAAATTACGTCATATTTGTTGTGGTGCCGTAGTGTTGGGGGAGGGGGTCATTTATTTGTTTAATATCCTTGTTTTGGATGGAATATTTTTGCAATTTAATTTCTCCACAGACTGGTTGACAACGTTCACATGGCTGGTTAACATTTTTTAGGGTGCCAGAACACAGCGAATTCATCCCAGAAAATGAGGTTCAGACAATTTAGCCTTGGAAATTTGGTTGCTGCAGATTGCCCTTAGGAGTGTTTGGTACCTGGAAACTAAATAATTAAAATATTAAATGTATTTAGGGCTGTAATTATGGAGAAGGGAAGGGTGACTTAATCACAAATAAGGCCCAAAATACAAAATATTTTTTAACAATATTAATTTTGCATTGTCCTATTGTCAGTATTCATTCATTAACATTATTCATTGTTATGGCTTGCACTACATTTCTAAACAAAAAAATATTGTACAAAATTGTATGTGAATGGGTGGGAAACGTATAAAAGTTCATTAACGTGATTTTAAAAGTGGTCGCTATTCTATGAGAAAGGTGTGCGCTAATGCATGGAGATACTGAGTTATTTTGCGACCAGTACAGGATGACAAATGATTCAAATTTTGTTTCCAACTTGTTGGCAATTCCTTTATTTAAGTACTGATTGAATGTCTTCCACGTTTGGTTCGCATGCTAAATTATTAAATTTCAACCAAATCGGAGTAAAACTACAAACTTTAATGTGTTTTAAACTGACAAACACATTCACACAGAGACAAAAGAAACACATAATTCAAATTCAGTCGAGTATTCGGCCGCACTCGCTTCGCTAGCTCCGCCAGAAATATATGGCTTTGTTTGTGGCAGAAGTCACCGATCCCCACCCATTGTCCATATGCACTCCAAAATGAACATAATTTTTTTAATCATTACTTTCCCGGGACCAATTTACCTTGGGACCAAATCAGTGGAAAGCAATTTGTTGTTCGGAACCAAATCATCTGCACCAGATTGCCTGGGAACATCTTTGTGGGCCCAATTTTTTTCATCCTGGTGGGTGCATGTGGGCTATTTTGTGTAAAGTTCGGGGGGAACGGGTTAGCTTTCTGAAAATGTAGAGTTTAATTTTTATGTAAAATTAAAATGATCTTTTCTTGACAGCTAAATTGTTATTTTAAAAATTAGTTTAGTCCTGTTGGTTGGGCTACCTTAAAAAAATCTGCCTGTACTTGGTCTACTTTCGCTGTCGTTGTCAGTGTGCTGATAACGTTCTAGTGGAGGAAACGTTCACGCACGTTTTTTGTTTTATTTTAAACATTACGATGTAGCCTTTGTTTTATAAGGAAGATTTTAACAGTTTTACAGCTTTTGTGTTTCAAGACAAGCCTTAGGTGCATCTGTACTGGGTGGTCCACAAAATCTGACGACCCAACATTTTCTAAGTCCAACTTTTCTAGTTAGCACCCCTCAAAACCAGGAGAGGACAGAAATCAGTTCGAATGAGATGGAAGATTTCTGTCCTCTCCTGGTTCTGAGGGGTGCTAACTAGAAAAGTTGGACTTAAAAAATGTTGGGTCTCAGTTTTTTGTGGACCACCCTGTATAATTAACCACCATTTCTCTATGTTTTCTGATATAAATATTTCCCTTCGAACAAGAATGACATTAAGAAATTCTGATCCTTTCAGTTATGTGGATGAGGTGTCTTTCGTTGTCACCTTAATCAACTTTTCAACCAAATTTTTACGACGTTTTAACACTCGGTTAATTTTTCACAACATACCCCAGTGGTCTCGCAACCAGCCACTTCAATGCTTCATTTTGTCTCGTTGGGTTGCCAGTTAGTGATCACACCGTTCGTTGCCTTCCCGTTGCTCCTGCAACAAAATGTGTATTTATTTATTTATTATAAAATGGCGTGGTGTTTCTGCACCGTACTCAATTGGATCATTCCTCGTTCTCAAAGGTTCACAAAATGAAATTTATCCTGAACTGATGCAGTAATGATTTTCTCTAAACTGCATGGATTACTGATTGCATTGATTTATGCAGAGTGGAGCAATGCCCCTTAACAGCTATATAATGCTTCGAAATGTTCATTGCCGTCACCAGTTTCAGGAACTGAGTATTCTCAACTGTGCGTGCTTTCCTATACAGGGTGTCTCAGAAGTCATGGTCATAAATCGACATGGAGGTAGAACTGATCACATCAATAAAAAAAAAATTTAAATACATACGAGTTAACGAGGACAGACATTTTGAAGAAAATACTAGCACGCTACAAAGCAGATACCACCGCAGTATCAAAATGAAGCCCGCTGATGTTATGCCCAACAATGAGGACGATCTGCGCCGTGTAGGGTCCAAAAATCCTGCAAAGTTGCTCAAGTTCAAAGTTAAGGATCTTGTTCGCGCATCGAAGGTAAAGGGTAAATTTGATAAGGGTTACGAACAAGCTTGGACCAACGAGCTCTTTACAATTTAAAAAGTCTTGAAAACTAACTTGAAATTTTAGTCCAAGAAGTCTAGTGGCATCCATCTTAATTCTCGTGGCTCCCATCTCAAATATCGTAGGAAATGATATCACAACCAGCCCCAGGACATAGAGAATTTATTTATTTTTTCTCATATTTATTCATTTTTCTTAAGTACCTACCGCATAGTCTACGTGGGGCCTAAACGATCACTCTCACGACAAAAATCGTAGAGATCGAAATGAAAGGGTGTAAAATTCCGAATCAAGTCAACCTCTTGCATTTTTTTTGTCCCGTAACTCCTTCACCCCAAAAAGCGGGTTTAAGGACGCCATCTTTAGCACACCATCTTTGGACGAAAATAGTACTTTCATATCAATATCGTTGATAGGTCATCTTGGATCAGGTCACTTCCGGTCAAGGGTGGTCATCTACAAGCTAAGACGTTAGGGGAGGGGGCGGGGGGTGAGGGTCAGCCCAGGCAGTGCGGCACCACCATCACGTTTTTTGAGAGGGGTAAAAGTCGTGTAAATACTACAAAAATATGTGTAGTTCATAATCTACATAATTCATGATTTTTGGGGGTCCTCGCAATATGAGAAATTCGGGGGGGGATCAGTCCTGGGGGGTGAGATCGGTGGGATGGGGATCAGGCCATGGGGGGAGGGTCAGGCCCCTTGGGGTAAAAGTCGTGTAAATACTACCAAAATGTGTGTAAATTCTACATAATTCATGGTTTTGGGTGTCATCGAGGTACGAGAAAACCGGGGGTGAGGCCCGTGGGATGGGGTGACCAGAGGGGGGGTGAAAAAAATCCTCCCCCCTCCCCCCCGGGTCCAGATTGACGCCATCCAAGATGGTGGTGCCCAGTGGGGACTGAGTGAGTGACAGTACAACCAACCAGTTTTGGATATTTGAGTGCTTTGGCAGAACATGCAAGTGTTGTTCTCAGTGACGTGGGTATTCGGCTTCAACAGTCCATAATAGTTTTGGTTTGCTTGGTTTTAGAGGCTTGGTAGATCTCCAGTTGGAATCCTTCTGCATGAATTATTTTTTATTTATTTGTGGATTCACTGCCTAATACATAAATTGGTTCTAACAGTTTTTATACCCAAGTCATCTAAAACTTGCTCTGCATACGTACCTTATAAAAGAAAATAGTCTGTAGAATTAATATT
Organism: Lithobius niger; assembly: GCA_023313725.1. Classification (NCBI taxonomy): domain Eukaryota; kingdom Metazoa; phylum Arthropoda; class Chilopoda; order Lithobiomorpha; family Lithobiidae; genus Lithobius; species Lithobius niger. The sequence continues at coordinate 30,397 of JAHWFP010250515.1, forward strand.
TCTCCGTGCTTAATATATTCCAGATTGCGTAGTGGGAGATGCCATACTTATGGCTGCAAGTTCCCAACTTGCGGCAGACTGGGTTGAGTTCAGTGTAGTAATGGGTCTTACTTCGCCAGAAATAGATCAAATTAGATTGGACGACGACAAGTACAGAGTCAAGCGAATGGCTTACGAAGCAATGACAGCCTGGCGAAATAAGAAAGGAAGTACAGCAACAAAGAAAGAATTAATTCAGTGCCTGGAGAAGATCAGCAGAAATGACATCGTCGATAAAATGTAAGTCAATAATATGTTATTGAAAGTTTCTTATAGCAGCAACTCCGGGATTTACTGTAATTTTCAGAAATACGTTCCTTTGGTGGGCACTGTGGCGGAGTGGAGGCTAGTGCTCAACTAGCATCTGAAAGTAAAGTTTACTAATCATCAATCGGTAACAGTATTCAGGAAAAGGCGTAACCAGTCACCATAGTGTGAAAGGCTACCAACACATTGGGGATAAATGCTGGCCTACATGCACATTCACTTTGCCTTTGGACATAATCGGATTACTTGATATATTTTCTTTTTCTTTAGCTGCCTTGGTGCATTGTTGTGATGTATGTTACGGTCCTTTATATTGCTTCTTTTCTAAGGGCATGTTTTTTGTCCTGCATGTCATTGGTGTCACCAGCCACCTATGGTCCGTCATGTGCTATGTGATTGTCATCATCTGGAGGGTGTACTTCACCATTTCCATCTTCCACAAAACTTAGCACGTCAGTTCGGCGATAGGTTTGGCCTTCTGTTCAGGATTTTTTAATTTTTGCAGGACAAGGGCGAAACGAGTATGGTTTCAGCAAGCAAAATAGCACATACTTCTGCTTAGGCCTATTTTTACCAATTGATAATTTAATATTAGCTCTCACC
>JAHWFP010250516.1:0-74083 GCA_023313725.1 Lithobius niger
AAAAAAAAAACTCACTAAGATTCTCTTTTTTCGCCGTTCGTCTTCTTGATGAACTATTGGTGTTAGAATAATGGCAATATAATTTTACGCCTTGTGCTTTGCATGTTCATCGAAAATTTGAGCCGAGTATTCTTCAGAACTTTGAATTTTAAGTATTTCACCCGAACTTCGTTAGACCTAAATTTAAAGTAATTTGCTCCATCTCGATCATAACTCTTATGTGATTAAAAAGACGTTTTCGACGTTCTAAATGATCATCTGTTGGTTGATTAACAGTTTGCATGTAATGGCATTCACTGACTCTAGCAATTTAATACACAGTTTATTATTAAGCATACTAAAAAAAGTGGCGTAATAAATTGTTCTATTTTATACATGCCATATATTGTAACCAACCCAACATCGAGCGCCAGAGAATTCTGTAAGCAGTTATAGTTGCTAGTTTTTGTCGAAATTTGGACAATGTTTTATAGCCTGTTTTAGTCAAATGGACATCAGCAAAATAAAGATTGGAGGTTTTCTACGACGAAAAATGCACAAGCAGCAAACCGTTCTTTTGACCGAGTTAAAAAATATAGGTCACAAATAGTAAAAAGAAGTATCTAGGTGGTGTTAGCATTTCCCTTGCACACCTATCTTCGTGAATAATGCAAAATATTAAAGTAACTGTAGTTAAGCAGATGGCCTGGTCGGAACACATTTTTTTCTGTTTGAAGTTATCACAAATGTTGTTTACTGTTCTGAGAATGGTATTAATTTTGTTAACGGTGTAACATTTTGTTCTGTAATGTGGTAATGTTTAGATATTCAGCTTTTAAGTTGTTTACGTAGTTTTTGTAATGTTGTTTTGTCTGTTAAACATTTATGTTGTCTTTTTAATAGTTGCATTACATTTTTGAAGTGAAATAAAGCATTGTTGTGACTTTTCCTTCAGGTTAACGTGGGAGAGTCTGTTAGCCAGGCAAGTCAGTTGGATATGAATATTGGAGCTGGTTCGACAACCAGCGTTGATGCTCATGGTGGCCCTGTGAATTCATTGATCTTAGAAGCTAAATCTGAAAGGTATGTAATCTGAAAGGTTTGCAATTTGTTTTGGAAAGTAACAAGGGCTGAATGTCAATTCCTCCATTCATTAAATCATGAAGTAATTTAGTTGAGACCATACTCCGGCATTTACATTATAGTAGCTCTGGGGACGCGCTAATTTTTTACTGAAGGCACTTTTAGTATTGATTAAATTTTTAATTCACATTGCGTTAGGCCATTTAAAAAAAAAAAAGTTGTTTCTCAGGCATCGCCGCACCGCCTAAAGGCCACCGCACGGACCTTTTTTTTTTTCATTTTCCTTGTTATTTACCGCAGCGCTTGCAACAAAAGACGATTACGTGATACCGGACAAAAAAACCATCACGAGTACCACACCAACAATAGGGATCAGAGTATATCATTATTACTCTTATTATTACTACTATCTATTATTACTCTTAACTACAGCAATTATTATTGTTGTTGGTGTGGCTAAAAAAAAAACCGCCCGCCCGCATGGAAAAAAATTTTTTCCGCCCGAGAAACAACTTTCTTTTTTTAAAAAGCCTTATATGTTTTGTGTAAACCTACTGTCAACAAAAAATACATGCATGCAAAAAGTTCGGTAACCAGGTTACCCGATAAAACCGTAGCCCAGCCGCACCCCATGAACTCGTGTAGTTTTTTTTTTTTATTAGTCGTAATTGGCAGTTGAAGTGAATGCTATCACTAGTGAGAAGGTTTCGAAGAAACCAAAACCTTTCTTCTGGGTGTTTCCTTGTGCGACTAATCTTGCACGTTATCGGGCTGTCTTTCCATGGGAGACTTGTTTCACAGCATGAACCCATCTGAAACCAGTAGCTTGACGGGTTCCATGGGTTCTTGTCCACAGGTTCCTTGGCTTGAGTGTAGACTTATCTTTCCTTTAAGTTCTTCATTTTGTCCTCCATAGCTCTTTGCCATTCTTTAGCATGAGGTGTCTCGACAACTTCTTCATAACTTTGAAGGTACGTGCACTTTTGCACAGAAGGCTTCAGGATGCAACTTCTGTGCGGCAGTATGGTCAAACAGATCTTCATCACTGTCTTCATTTTGCAGATGCAGTAGGGCTCTTTACTTCTAAAGCACTTCTGTACGTACAGCTATTTGCCGAAGTTTGTACGCTTCGATGTCCAGTCTTGGCAGTGATTTTATAGTCTCGACGTCATCACCTTTGGCCGGTCTTGGACCTCCTTGGTAATGATAATAAATATCGGCTTTTCCAGCTTCATTCTCAGTTGACGGATGGCTGTATCTCGTTCCCATCCTGGGGATGGTTTCGTACTTATTTCTTCCGTAGGCTTGTGCCTTCTTTAGGTTCTCTTCTGGCCATGGCTTCTTTGCCAACAGTAGGTTCAGGATTTCTTCCTCCCATAATGTTTCCTCTGGAGTTTTAAGGCAGAACAGAGGTTTCTTCTTTAAAGGCACATTCTACAAGTTCTTATTTCTTCACATTCCGTAATGCGTCTGTGCTGCTTTTCATCAAAACTGATGCTCTGTGTTTCATGGATCTTCATTCCTTCACCAGCACGCCAAATCCTATATCCTCTTGTATGAAATGCATAACCAAATAGTTTGCCTAAGGCCGCGAAAAGAAATAAGTTTGTTTTCTCGGGTATTTTCATTCGAAAAGTAACCAGGCCACCAGGCTTTTTATTTTATTTTTTATTTTATTGGAAGTATTTCAAGTCTTACTTTCACTGCTCAAAACACTTGCATCTTAAATTTACGAACAAACTTGCAAAACACGTAATTTTACGGAGCTGAAAGTGGTTAATTTAGGCTAAATAATGCTTATTTTCAGCTAACTGAATTGCTTTTCCTTTTAACGGTAATAAATTTAGCTTGAGCTAGAAAATAAGAAGCATCGACAAGGGGAAAATATTACCACCAGGCAGGGCCTGAGAAACAACTAATTTTTTTTTCGTAGCCTAATCTTGCTCTAGGCAGTAACTTGGTGTGGGGATGTCTTTCATTGTGAATGAAACACAACGATCTAATGCTTTGTTGTCTTTTGAAATACGATCCATCAGATATGTCTTCATTAATACCGGAATGTGCAACTCTTTCTTCACATGAGGTGCATTGAGAATATATTTGGCTCACCATTCTCCTTATAACGTGGCAGAAATCAGAAATTTCTGAGTGTATCCAACAGTGCCTTGTTGGGTTTTTCAGCTACTCCATTCATTCGGGGCTGTAGACGTTGGTTCTCTCTGCTCATATGCCTTAGACGGGTTAGTTCTTCCTTGAAATAAATGGCACAAAATTTCATTTCTTTAGCGGTACTTTCATAAGATAAATGAAGCATTTCCTCGAGTAGTCATCGTTAAAGGAGAGGTGCCGCCCACTGAGGTAACTGGCGATGGCCCATACATCTGCATGAACCAAATCCAATGGTGCTTTGGTGCCTCTTTCATTCAGGGACACTTGTTTTGCTGGAGTCTATTTCCTAGTCTACATACTTCACGTATTTGCGTATCTTTCGATAGCGATGAAATACTTCTGACTTTTTCAGGGCTTCAAAGTCCAAACTTTTTTTATTAGCTCTCTCCAGAACCGTAAAGGGTCAGCTGATGTCTCGTAGAACGGGTAGTTTTGAAAGTTCCTTTACGGGACAAGTTTGTACTTAAAAAACTTTGGGTTGTCAGTCTTTTGTGGAGTACCCTGTACATATACATGTCTTCCCACATAAAATACATTTGTATAGTTTTTCTTCATAGTGGGCATTGTCTACTGTATGCTGGGACACTATATGCTGTACCATACACTTCACATTCACATGGTGTTTCACATGTATGTAGTAGCTAGCTATATGGTTACTGTAATTCACATTTGTATGTTCTATATTGAATGTTTGTACTGAGAATGAACTATCAGATTTTCTAAAGGCTTCACATTTATAGTGCTTTTCTCTGGTGTGTCTGCTCTTGATATGCCTTGACTAATAAAGCTTTACTACAAATATCACATTGGAATAGCATCACTCCACTTTGGTTACTGGTCTGCATGTTATACGGACTGTTCATGCAGTTGGTGCCTAATAGTTTTTACCCCTATCAAACTCTCTGAACATGGTTCTAAACCTTGTAACATACCATAATATTCCCTTAATAATTGCTTAATACTATTAAATACTCTTCTGTGGAGGATCTGCTCGTTTACTGTGTTCAGAATGAATGGCGTGCAGCGACACTTTCTTCAGATTCAGACGGTTTATCTCCAGCATGAATTATCTAGTTTGCAATAGCACATTTTTGTTATTTTTAGCTGGGCGTAGTGTCTGGGCAACAGGGGTGTATGGGCCCATAACCTTGTTGAATTTAAACTAATAGGGCCCAAGTAACAAACGGTGAAATGTCAGAAAGCCAGTCACAAACGCCAGGCTGAGTAATTCAACATCAACTCTGGGACAATGTGCAATTTGAAAATTCACCATGCGACACCATCTTGCTTCAATAAATCACACTGGCCAATTTTTCGTATACTGTTCAACACTATTCCTCTGGTACACGATATAAGCAACAAGTTCCTTATTGGCTTTGTAATTGGAGTTTTCTCTCACATTAATAATAAAGCTGGAAATAAATAATAGGGCATGAATTAGTAATAATTTTGAGGATGCAGAAGTAACTCGTACTTTCCTCGCCAAAGGCAGCAACAAGAAGGACAGAAGGAAGTTGAGCTTCTTTCTTCAAAGTGACTCAAGGCCACCGGGACAAAAATGTGACATACTAAATGTCACATGAGTACATTTTTCATATCCGTCATGTTGGTGAATTTGGTTGGGAATCATCAAAACACAGTTATTGGCAACAGAAACCTTCACAGATCTCTTTTATCGTTTTGGCTGCGTGCAAGCTCTAGCCAACCCAACTTAATATATACCAGGTCTAACCCTTATGTCACGTCTAACGTTCTTGAGCAAAAAACAACACATCTGCACTGAACTGTGTCTAGCATGAAAAATGAAGGGGATAATTGTTGTGGAGGTAGCAATGCTGGAAGCCAGACATGCACAAAATCAAAGCTTGAAAAGGCTTATCGTGTAAAAGCCCTCTTATAACCCGCGAGTAATCTACAACCTTTAATGAAAATTGAACAGCCTCACTGTTAAGTAAAACCAGACTGTTGGCCAACGCAATTATTGTAGTCCAGGGTAAAATAAAGACAATTTCGTTGTTTTGGCTCTAAGTTTAGCACATTGAACGACTGGTAAATTGCCAGCACGTGTTCTTCAGAGAAAAGAGCCATTGCTAAACACATGCTTTGTAGCAGCGTACCAATTGGACACTCCAGGAACAGGAAATAGAACCACTTCGCTTACACTTCGTAAGCAATGTTGTGGGGGAAAGTACTTAAAATGCTGACATTTTCGACTGGACCCTTATTTCCCGAAAACCTTTTATTTTTGGTATTTCACTCTTTTTACGACCAACTTCCGTTTTCGTTTGTTTCTTTTTAGGCTAGTTCCACCCGTATTTCCAACTATGATCCATTTTCCCGCTTCAGGACTTCTGGATGGCGGAAGTGTAGTGCAACTATCCCCTTTCCCCCTTACTCCAAGCTCACGTGCATGCACACCACACATGCATACACACCACCCCATACTATTGTTCCTCCCTGTACTACGTTATTCCTGGTGTATGATTTTCAGAGTTGACCGATTTCACACTTAAATTTAAAAGAGAACCACACCGCACGTATCATAATTATTTAGTTGTTTGCTTCAGGCCATGATTGTGCTGTTCTCCCACTTAGATAATTAATGAATTGTATCAAGAATTTATAGGTTTGGGGAGGAGAATTTGTAACTCTAAAAAGTCCCTATTGCAACGTGTTAGATCCTTTCCAATTAGTTCCATCAGAGTTTTCAGAGGGCGCAACATGTTCTATCTGGTAATTTTTGCTCATTTTTCACCCCAAATCTAAAGTAAACTAAATTACAACTAAGCTAAACTAAATAATAATTAAATCCAAGCTAGTTTCGTTTAGGTTAGTTAAATTTTAGGCTGAATACTGAGTAGAAATTCCCAGATGAAACTCATGGCGCCTTCTATAAACTCAGACGGAACTAGTAGAATAGGATCTAAGACGTTTCAGTATGGGGGGGGGGGGCACAAAAATTCTCCTCCCAAACCCTATAAATTCTTGATTGTATTAAAATATAAACAAAAGAAACTCTGCGAGGTTTGGCGATTATTTCCCAACAAATAGAGTACGGGTATTTTTTTTTCAATAAATTATAGATGAAAAAGTTGCTTGCAGAACTTGTAACTGGGAATAAATTTTACTGAACTTGTATGAACAGTAATGTTCCAGTAATACCTTTTTCTTATTTCAGCTGCACTACAACCGCTACTGATTCTGCTGGTGAGTTCAGTGAATCGGATAAGGATAAGAAGTTGGATCGCAAGAAAACTGCGAAACGGAAAAAGACGCAAGAGCGTGTTCCGAAATTGATAGTTCTGAGTGTTGAGGACACGGTAGTGGAATGTCAGCTAGAGTCAACCAAACAAAAAACAGTCACCTTTAAATTTGATATTGGTGATATGATTCCTGGAGATATTGCCAACAATTTGGTAAGGTTCATTTGTTGTTGGGAATTGGTTTACTTGGTTATTGTTGAGTTATTCTTGCTTATTGGGTGGTAATTAGGGATCGACCGGATACCGTTTTTCCGGATCGGTTCCGGATAATTTGATGTCAGTGCCATTGGATAATTCGCACATAAAAACGAAATAAAGTTGTTTATTTTTTTCCCGTTATAAGTTGCAGCTATGGTGTTAATTTTGGCTTTGTTTCACATTATTTTCTTACATTAAACACTTAAAAGTCTTAAGCTATTATGAGAACCAGTATAGTATAATTGCATGTAGGCTACAGAACTGTTCTTGCAATGTTGCTAAATTCTGCAAATTTTTTTTGAATCAGTCAAACAAAGCACTCGTTAGGTTAATCAATCAAAAAAAACATTTTTCTAGTTGAAGGATTTCTCACCGATTAACCTACTGCTTCATTTCGAAAAATAATTTGCAAAATTTTGCAATATTTGTGAAACAAGTATGTAGTCTATGCATTTATTTTAGATTAAAATGATTGAATTTTGGTTGCATTAAAAAAAAATCAGAATCCCAACAGGTCTTTTATTTACAGCTTTTTTACGTTGGAGTCATTATTTTTTTTTTTTTTTTTTGCTTTCGTTCCCTTTTAAATTGCTTTTGTTCCGTTTTGTATTGCGTACAGTGAACAAAGAACGAAAGCAAGAAAGGAACGAAACCAACTAAAAAAAACTGAATTATTATTTTTCATTTTGTGAATTTTGCAACATGGAAGTCATCTTTAGTTTATCATGCTATTATTTCTTGCTAGTTTTTGATGCCGTCATTAAACCGTCTTACTTTTTGAATTTAACCCCTTGGCGTCCAAGCCACGATTTATCATCACTTCAAAACCATTTCTGAAACTCCGTACGCACCCTCAATTCAAAGCCCCGTTTGCAAAGAAAAACAGCCATTGCATACAACGGAGGTGTAAATCCGACTGAACTAGGTACTTGGCACGTGTATTTTGGATTTTATTTTATTTTATCATCTTTTAATTACCTCAGTTTTTGTTGGCCATGTCGTCAAAATTGACGTGAAATTGCTTTTCTTTGCTAAAACTAGCCCTTAGTACAAGCTGTCGTAACTCAACAACGCAACAAACGGCCGTCATCTTGGTTGCGTTGGAAAACTGATTCCCCAGTTGGCACGTGACCACTCATCATGGCGGGGGCCATTCGCAAGTAGACGTCACGCGAAGCGAGTCAAGGTTGCAGGTGCGCGTGTATTGGCAGACAACCAGCTGGGAGTGGGAGCGCGATGGCGGCCGTAAACGAATTGCTTTCGACGATAGTGAATATAAATTAGGAAGTAAAACAACTTTAAACTACTTCTACGGTATTAAAAACTTAAAAAAAGGATTTCAGAAGCCGTAAACAACGCAGTAATGGAAGAATAACCAGAGGACATTATAATTTCAAGGTCTCCCATGTACTGCAACGGAAGGTGAATATTTTCGTAAGCGCATTTACGTAGTTGAATTTCAACTTTTTTTAGTTACGAAAACCTAATACGATTGTCCGAAATATAATGCAATAATTTTGTGCAATAATTTACTCTGTAATTATTACTTCTGCAATTTGTTTATGCCCGTAGATCGCTTAGTTATTTTACTACGATTTATTTTACCGAGGCATGCAACATGTTTACGGCGACATGTTTTGGATGTGTTGCAACCGTATCCGGTTCAATGTAATTGCCGGATTCGGATCTCGTCGGATACCGCATTATCCGGCGCCGGACTCGGATATATCCGGACTCGGTCGATCCCTAGTAGAAATATCACTGATAATGACCACATGTGGTATTCTCCAACAATTTTTTCATTTGTTTCTAAGGCTGGGCCGATCAGCTTTTTTCTACGCCAACCGATTATTAAACGAAACTGGACGATACCATATCCTGATTATCGTTGCCAAATCCCGATAACTGATCGCAGCTCCCAGTTAACTGAAAACTGTAATACTGTAAAAATGTATGTCTTTATAAAAAAAATGACTTTTGAAAGCGTTCGGTTCATTAAAGCATAGGCCTAAATGCACATAATTATATCAAATACAGAGTCATAATTCGGAGAATTGATATATTTGCTGCTCATTTTCACAAATAAGTAAGTAAGGCTCGACCGATACCAACTTTGACCGATCGATCCGATACCGATACTTCAATGCATCACTTCCAGTAAAGTTAATGTTTCTTCCGTATTTAGAAACTACATTTGATGAAAAATTCTGAATCTCAAAGTTCTATGAGCAAGCATCTTGCAATAAAGTGAGTTTTTTGGAGCCTGTTTTTGGTTTTTGTTAAATAATTTGAGAACAACTGAAGCTATCGCTCTGAAATTAGCACCATTGGAAAGCTCTCGAAAGAACCGTTAAAATGGTGTATTGCAACATCATAAACGGACAATTTGTGGCGAAGATATCGCAAACACCGATATTTGATCAAAACAGTTAGCCTATACTGATTCGATACCGATGCCGGCCGAGCCTTACAAATAAGACTGTCTATGTCTTGGAAGTTTTCAATGTCTGGCTGCCATCTTCCTCGGACATTACGACAAAACTTTTGTCGTAAAGCCTAAGGAAGATAGCAGCCAGCCATTGTTCTCACGCTAAAGGAGCATAGTAGCCTCTCATGCTACCCTGGCCGGCAGTCCTGGTGGGGACTTAGCCAAGGTCCCCTTTCAATGGGTTCGACCAGAGTAATGTTGCAGAGTTGAACAGTTCATTCATTTTTGTTTTGTCGACTTCTGTTCTATTTTTTTTTTAATTGGTCATATTACTTGCAGGTGGTGTCCAATCTTCTTCCCGAACAACATGCCGATTTGTTCAATGAACAAATCCTGGAAATTGTTAAACAGGTGAAGGAGAATCCTGATAAGCTTCCTGTACTGAACTACGAATACTCCGTGAGTCCAAGTACAACTCGCAAAAACTCTACCCGCCGCAGTCAAGGGCGAGAAGGTGATCCCGATAAGGTATGATGGCATACATAAGTGTAGCTAACAGGAAAAAAAATAGTTAAGGAACTAATGAAGCAGTGTTTTGGGAGTCGGGATGGGGTGGAGTGTTATTCAGTTACTTTTGTCATTGTTGCTGGTTCATGATTCCAAGTTTGGAACTGCGATACACAGTTAAGGGAAAGGCAGAATTAAAAATAGGGAAGAATTCATCCGTCGTAATTTCTAACCAAATCTTAGCCAATAAACTCTTTTTCAGTTAAAGGAAATAAAAAGTCTGCGTAAAGTCTGCTTGTTTTCTGAAAAAAATTTCATTGCTTATTTACGCAACATTTTCTGTCCTGATGAATTTTGAAAATTCTGCTATGCAAAATTGAGCACAACGTTGAATTAGAAAGTATTTACGTGGAGAAATCCATTTGCAAATACTGCGACATAAAATTTGGTGCAGTAGGCGAAGTTTGGAAATTCAATTGCAATTACAAATTAAATTGCAGTTGCCCCGTCTCCCAGGTAATTGGTGAAGAGCCTTGTTGCTAAATTTTTAGATTTTGTTACTTTTAAAATAAAAAAAATACTTTGACCATTTAGCCCAATGGTGCCTGAGCTCCCAGGAGGGAAAACCCTACTTGTGCCTGAGCAACTGCAGAAAGTATGGTAAAAATTCCACACTTTATTGCAATTTTTAATAAAATGTCCTTGACTGTTTGTGTGTTTACATTTTTACACCACCAGAAAGAGCAGATGTCTCCAATGTCTGTTGCCACTCGCAATTTGGCGAATGAATCAGTAGTTGGCGACTTGAATTTAGATCTCTTACCAAAACTGCGACTAGCAGTATAGAGTAACACGCAAATAGGTATATCTCGGGGTCCGTATAATCTAGAGACAATCGTTTGCGGCGTTGTGCTCAGATTTATAAGGGCTATACAACAGCCTTTTCTGCAATAGTACTGGGGTTAAAGAAACTTAACAACTCCGCAAATGCGTAAATAGAAAACCCATGCATCGTGCTGGATGTATTTGGTATGCGGCTACTGGCAAAGTGACGACTGCTACTGGATTTTTATTCAAGAGGATTGGGGAAGTTGGCAAAGAAAAGTAGTTGTTAGGTGGCCTTGTAAGTTCATACTAAAAATATTTGTACCTAGCATGGTTTACAAGTTAATTAATTCCACAAAACTATGCCAATTTCCTGCACTTAAAAATAATATACCTGAATATGGATTTGTTGTGATGCGATCTGATGGTTAGTTAAAGTCAAAAGTTGGGCACTTCGTAAGACTGAGGCAGCTCCGGATTTTCATTTGGGCACCGTTGGGCTAAAGCATTTATAATAAACTACATTGGCAATAAATGTTGACTTGCAAAAAAAAAATCGCCTCTGCCTTTCCCCGTCCTCGAACCAGTAATATAACCAGACTTGCACCATTTCTTGGGAAATATTTGCGGTCTTATGTGTAAAAAAAAGTAGTTGTTAGATGGACTTGCAACGTCAAAATAAAAATATTTGTTGCCGTGGGCACTAGTAAAATCATGTAGGTATTTTTTTAAATTGTTATTATTATATTATTTTGTGTGTTTGTTTAATATTGGTTGTATTTTAAGTTGAACTGTTGGTTTAACTGCTGCTCTTGCTTGGCTACTATGCTCTAGTATTCTAGGCCTATCGTAACCATAACAATGACTTAAGCTTTTGTAGAAAACAGTAAGGTAGAAACCTTAGGAGAGTTTACGTTAATCATTCATTAAATCTTGGGTGTGGGTTCAGGAAACAATTTTGGTATAGCTTGCAAATATATGCAAGTCCAAGTCTCTACAACACCTTCTGCTACTTCATTCTAATTTTAAGTGCTGCCTTAAAAAATAGAGTTGAAATTGGTCAATGTGGTGGAAAGCGTGGCATTTCGTGTATGCCCGTTTTATTCTGTCTATCCATTCTTTTGTTTTTCGCAAATCTACAGTACATCTTGTTTGACTTTTTAGTCCGTTATAGTGGAATTAAAAATAATATTCGTTTCAGTATGGTACACTTTTTTGTTATTAGTGGCTCAGAAAGCTGTGACTAGAAAACATAAACGTACACTGCAGGAGGGGGCTAATTTCCCTGGCACACCGCTAACTTTGTGAAAGCAATCAAGAGATGCTGATCGTAGCGAGCAAGCATAGTGCTTGGCATCGTCGTTTCTGGACCAACGAATGCTGGTTCAAATATAGCACTATTCTCCTTAAGAAAATTTGCATCAGAGTTAATGCATGTTTAAGAGAGTAAGCTGAGGTCGTTATCGGTTACGTACGTGATCTAAAACTTTGCTGCGAAGTTGAAGTACGCAGTTGCATTCGTGCCATTTACTCGGTGATCCAACTAAAGTGTTGCGAGCCAATATCCTGTGAATGGCTAATGAGAGAAATGCAGTGATGGGGGACGTTAACACGAGAAAAAAGAATGACCTTGAATTAATATTTCAAGGTCATCCTCGTGCTATCTTCCAAACGAGATATGATACGGCAAAAAAATAAATTAGAAGGTTGGACACAAGGACACAATATGACCAACAGTAAAAACAGATTCAAAATCGGATAATAAATAAAATTGTTACGATGATGTTTAAACGCTAAGGCTGTACCGAACGAGAATTTTTCAGCCGAACCGAAGCAAACCAAACAAACCTTAAATAAGCCGAACACCCAACACTTCCGAACCGAACAAAAATGTACCAAACTAATCTATCTTAAACTAAAATGTGAAAAAAACTCAGTCCACAAAGATTCATCAAAGCACAAGTTTCTTAACAAATGTAGGTATTTTCACATGGAATTGTAAATCCATAGATGTTGTTACTCTGTTTAAACATAAAAAAAATCTCCACAATTTTTTTTACATTTTCCCTTGTAACTTCTGAACCGTTAGAGCTAGGAACGTGTGGTTTGGACCAAGAGAAAGCTGGCGAAAAAACCTTCAAAATGGTGTATTCAAACATCAAAATCCGTCGATTAGAAGTGAAAATATGTTCGGTTTGGTATTTTGCGTTGGAAAGACCGAACACTGAACCGAACCGAACACCCTCTGTTCGGCCGTGTTCGGTTCGGTTCGGTACAGCCTTATTAAACGCGAACTCTGAACTTGCTGGCTACACTGTAGTGAAGCCAACTTCTCGGCAGTTAGGCTTCACTACAGTGCAGCCAGCATGTTCAGAGATAGCTTTTAAACATCATCATAACTATTTTATTTATTATCCGATTTTGAATCCGTTTTCTTGGTTGGTCTTATTGTCGCCTTGCTTCCAACTTTCTAATTTACTTTTTTGTCGTGTCGTATTTCATTTGGAAGATAACACGAGGATGACCTTAAAATATTAATTCAAGGTCATTCCTTTTTTTCTCGTGTAAACATCCCCCATCACACCCATCATTGCATTTCTATCATTATTCTCTCATTAGCCATTCTCAGGATATCGGCTCCTAACACTTTAGTTGGATCACCCTTTATACTGCAGTTTTCATTCTTTGGTAATTTAGGAAACACCAAGACTTAATATGATAATCTGTGGCCCAGGTAATTATCACAGTGTAAACAGAGGTAGATTTAAGTAACAAAAACGCGTTTATAGAACCTTTGGCTTAGCATACATTTCCCTTATGTGGACTCAACAGTGATTTAAGAATTAAACTCTTTAAATAGTAAACTCTCCTAAAGTTTGTGGCTGTAATTTCCTTTCTGACTATGGCATTCCTGCGCCTTATTTCTTTGCTGCTGTCCTGCTTGTCTGCCGCTTTGAAGTTGTCTTCGAGCGAAGATGTCGTGTTCCATGGTTCTCCTGTGCGCAAGCTTGCCTCAGTTGTTCCGCCTTCTTTCCTGCCCATCTCGCAACCGAATGTGTACGGCAGCCCGGGGCATCAGGTAAATAGTGTGCTGTGTCCCAATATGCTAACTGCTAAGTGTAAGTCGAAATAGCCTGTTAAGTATCTGATTTATTTTTTTTGCACAAAATGATTAGTCTAAGAATATCACGTAAAGGGTTGACCGAAGACCAGTGTTCTACGAATGTCTTCGTAGTTTTCGTCGTCTTCGTTGTTGTTAACAGTTAGAAATTTTGTTAAATTACCCCAAACAAGCTTCTTTTGGTGGAAAAAAATACCTTAGTGGCATTATTTGAATGTAACAGTTTGGTGGAGTAGACTGCGTTCTTTGGTTGGATGACAACAGGACGCCCACACACGAGGTGAAAGGCCTATCGACTGAAAAGCAGTTTCCATGAGCCTCGAAAGGCTCCTAAAGTGCTTAAATGTTGACACGTTAATGGAAAGTGCATATTTTTTTTTTTTTCTTCTGTGTGTGGGTCCACCAGCTACACTGATAAAGACCACAACCAGTTCGGTTTTATTTTCCGATTCCTTAAATGTAGAATTATGTAAGGACATCAGTAAAGTATTTTACCACCTAGTACGAAATACCGATGTTCCCATCGAAACTTCGACTGACGCCACGGTTTGTTTACTTTGGCTGCTCATAATTACTTCTTAACTAGCGAATTTTCGATAGTTTTTACTAACTATCTTCATCAGGCATGAGCTACGAAACACAAGCACAAACTGTCTTCCCACACACCAACGATCACTCCAGTTTTGAATTTGCTAGTTTAGAAGAACTCTTTTAGTGCTGCGTAATTATTGGCGATTCACTATGTTTACCACCTAGCCCTTACTCCTGTCGACCTCTATGTAAAAGCTAGCTGCCTCCAGGTAGTCTCTCGGTAACGTTTTAACGACTCTTTTCAAAAGATCCATCCATTTTTATTTCATCCGTGTCGCCTGGGAAAAAAAAATCGTTAGCAGAATTTAGATGGACGAGCATTAGCACCTAAGGCCACTACTACAAAATGG
Organism: Lithobius niger; assembly: GCA_023313725.1. Lineage (NCBI taxonomy): Eukaryota > Metazoa > Arthropoda > Chilopoda > Lithobiomorpha > Lithobiidae > Lithobius > Lithobius niger. Next base: position 14,515 of record JAHWFP010250516.1, read on the forward strand.
GAGGAGGGGGAGGGGATGTCCCGAAAAAGCTATAAAAAAAATAATTTTTGCTGTTTCGTGCAGACCTGAATAACGTATTTGGTGTGGTAATTCAGTTTATATAGTTGAAAGTGTGTGGAGTGAACAAAGGCATTAAAAAAAGCAATAGTGCAAGTTAAATTTTGCCTAAAAATAAAACAATTGACGTAATCAGTGACAAGCAGGAACCAACACAACTGTCGTAAGTTTTAAAAACAACTGTGGTCGGCTGGCTTTTTTTTTTTGAAGCCCAAATGGTGATGGTTAACATCCGTACCATGCTGCCGGAGGCTAAGTCCCAACTCCCACTGAACCAGAGACTAAGTCCAAACAGGCTATTATTGTTAGAATCAATACGTGATTATAGCTGTAGTTTTGACAGGCTCCCAGCCGAAGGTATGGCGCCAGAAGGAGAGAAGGTCAGTTTTACTAGATAATGCCAATCGAAAATTCCTAGGATCTCGATGTCGATGTGCCACAATCGACATGAGCACAAGGCATCACAGGGCCCTTCTCTTCCCGAAAATGCCAGGGGTGGCTGAGGTCAGGATCACATGGTTGTAGCAGTTTACTTAGCACACTTTCCAAGGTCGTAAATAGGCATTGCTTAATGTCCTCGTGCATTGTTGCAGTCCTTTATGTACACGTAGCCGCTGGTTTCATGTTACTCCACTTTGTAGCACCCTATTTTATTGGTTAATTATTTTTCATATGATTTTATGATTTAGGCCACTATAAAAAAGAAAGGAAGTTGTGTCTTAAGCCCTTCGTGCGGAGTGGAAATACAAAAAGAAAATGCAAAATGCTATTTTCACATTTCAGTGAACTAAATTGTAACGTCATGTCAGTATTGAACTACTCAACAAAAATTGTTATGCACTAAGGTACAACTGTGCCAAGCGCTAAGATTCAGTTTACAAAAAAAAAACTAAAAAAAAACTAGACCGTACTTGCTTAATGCCATACAGTATGTGAAATAATAGTGCCTAACAAAGAAAGAAATAATAAGAAAAAAAAATTATCTTCCACCAGTACCTTTTTTCAGGAAATGGGCTCGAGAAACAGCTTTCTTTCTTTAGGCGGCTTTGGTTTTTGATTTATTATAATGGCTTTGTTTTAGCCAACCAAAGTGTCACGCTTCGTAGTCAGCTCCGTGCAGGAGGCAGGTTTACCATCCGTACCACTGGCCGACACCAACACAACTGCTGTTGGGGCTGCTTCGGGGCCCTTTAACTGCCACTCACAGGTGACCCTCTTGTTGTGTGGCTTTTAAATGGTGGTGGTGTAAGAAGCTGCTTTACTGGGTTTAGGCCTCTTGCTTTGCTTGTTGCTGCATGCCTGCCGCAAGTTCACGACCTTTTATAACTTTGCCAATGCATGCAGTCCCTTTTGATTAAGAGTTACTAAAGATGTCACTGCATGTACGTCATTACTCATCAAGATAAATTAAGGTTGGGTTTGATATTTCCATGTAATGTGAGTTCATGCAAGAAAGCAGATGTGGTTGTGAAATACAATATCAGTAGATGATTTTGTTTTTCATGTAAACCTCTGCATGGTATTCAATACTCACGCTTCATAAGTTCATTGCATAAATTTTTTGCAGTGCATAATTTTTGCGTGGAAATGCGTATTTTGCTGTGATATTAAAAATAAACTTGGCTCCACAAAACAATAAATGGCTGACGCCTAACGCAGGACGTTTGCGTCGTATGTAGTGAAGATGGTCGATACAATTACCGGAAATTTTGCTGGTGACAAGGTTCACACAAGCCCGGAAAACACTTGTTAAATAGTGTGTTCAGACCTGCAAAAAGCTTGATGACCTGTAATTTTGAAAAGGGTTGAATTGTTATACAGTAAAACCTCTTTAACTCGAACTCCAGCGAGACTGGCAATGCAGTTTGAGTTAAGCGGAGTTTGAGTTAAACGGAAATGCATAAAATCATAAGACAGGCAGTTAGCATGGGAAATACCAAGTACATCTTTGCATCCAATGTTTGTTAAGTGCAAATTGGTTTAATATGTGAAATGTACTACTAATTCCTCAGTAAAAGAAGCAGAAATACTTTGTCGGGTACTGAAGCGACACAGAATGCATGGTACCAAGAAGTAAAATTACCATCTGGAGTTTGAGTTAACCGATATTTGTTTGAGATAACGAGGGTAATTTTGTATTGGGCCAACCAAATAGCACAAAATTGTTTGACTTAAGCGAGTTTTGAGTTAACGAGGTTTTACTGTAGTCAAAATCTGCTGCTGGGATTTGCAACATATAAACAAGAAAGCCTTTGTTGGGAAGTTCTGCCAATTTTTAGCTTGTTGCATAAAAAAAAGTAATATTTTAGCTACCTATTTACCTGTTAGTACTTGATCATTTGTTCCATTCTACAGTAACGATATGTCATTAGGCAGCAATCAACACTCGCTGTGACGACTTCACTCGCTTTCCAGCAACCTGGCTTAGGGAGCCAGCTCATTTTTTTTTAAATCGGTGCAGATATTACATTAAATTGTGATGTTAGGATACTAGGCAGCGTCCAGATATTTGGTTAACAAATTTCAAATACAGCAGTTGGCAAGTTTGCAGAAAACAGATAAGCCTAGAAAATATGGGAGACTGTTCTATGAGCCACATGGGTGTGGAGTTTCGCAATCGTTATCTATAAGCAAAAAATAAGACCGAAGCCACAGTTCCAAAAATAACGTAATATTTGCATGCTGGTTAGTTAAACTGATCTGAAAGTTCATATAAACTACATCAATTTGACGGTTTGCTTACGGGCGATCCATAACGGTCCAAATTGGTATTGAAAGAGCGCAAAATATGTATTGAAAAGCGAAAAAATAAGTTTGGAAAAGTATGGAAAATTGTCCGTGATGATATGTGCAAACCCTGCGACAACAACTGTGCTGCAGCTCTTTTTTTTTTATTGCGTGGGACTCTCGTCAGCAATTCAACGTATACAGCGATTTAAAATATTCCTTTGTAATATGATGAAAACAGTCGTAGTCTGTAATGTATTTTTTCCCTTTCCGTAATAAAATTAATTTGAGATACTTCGAATTCTCAAATTTTTAAGTATGTTTAAACTTAAACCTGCGTTGCGGCGACAATATTCGCACCATGTTGGAGCTGTTCCTGATTGACACCGTTAATATAAAAACAATAAATGGAAACCATTTCTTGCAGTGTACAGCACTTGGAGCTTTTTAAAATAGCACTTGCACAGAGAAATGCAATTTTTTGTCATGTACTACGAAATTGAATATTAAATGTTGAATGAAAAGTTCAGTTAATTCAGGCCTACATTTTTTGTTTGCCTGATGGTAGCCCTAACAAACTTACAGCGGTTGTTCGTGGATTTTGCGTCAGTACTATGCTTTCAAAACCGTTCAAAATACTTACATTGGCAAACAGTATTGCTAGTTGAAGTTATTACATTTAAAATTGTAGTTCGGAATGCAATTGGTTAAATTTAATAATTTCAAATGCTAGTTAGTACTGTATACTAATACCATTATCCTTTTTTGCTTTGGAATTGCGCAATTAATTATTGTTCATAAAGCAAAAAGAATAACGGTGTTGCATGTAATCAATATGGTAAATGGCACGCAAATGACAGCAGTATATATTTTTAAAGAACCATTAACTGTCCGTATCTGTTCGTATGTCCGCTTTAAAACCTAAATCAAATTGTAGACTTGCACTGCTCATTTGAGACAAATAACAGGTTTAGCTATAAACCAACTAATTGGTTTCAAATTTAATAGCCAGGTAACTGAAATGGCATGCATGCACAAAAAGCAAGGCACCGCTGAAGTTCTTGCAGCGTACAGCACTTGTTGGAGCTTTGTAAAATAGCACTTGCACAGAGAAATGCAATTTTTTTTGTCATTAGATTTCACTTTTAGATTTCTCACTCATTAACAAATTTTGAGGTATCATGTTAAAAGAATAGGTAAAAGCCAACTGGCTCACTTAGTTTTTGAGACTGAATTTTTACTCCCGTTGCTAATAAATAGTGTTAAGTTTCACAATACGTTTGTGAAAATTATCCTTCTGCTACTAGATTGTCACAGAGTAGGTCTGAAGCAGACTCGCCAAGCAGAGCATGAGTACTAATGTTCGATACACCTCGAGATGAACATTTCTATGTAAATGAAACTTGGTGAAATTTTCAAAAATATTTCTGAAAAAAAAAATAGGCAAAATCTCAACCTTTTTATTTTTCCCTTGAAAAATAGGAAAAATTTAACTTAAAACGTGAAGTGTTAATTCTTCAAAGCGAGCTAAACATAATTAGTTCTGATGGATCACCTTCAGCCATCCTCCATGTCGTTATGTTGGTCAGTTTTTTCACCCGAGTCCCTGCTGCTGTCTTTAAACCTCAATACAGGATGTCTCAAAATTTCCTTGCACCCCACCAAAAGGCCAGAGTCTTAGATTTCACATTTGACCTATACGGCACATTTTTGGCCCTAGGCTGGAGGGACACCTCATGAGCTTGCAAAGGGGTGCCCCCTCCAACCCCCAGATGTAAATTCTATTTGGGAAATAGACCTATGCAGGGCCCCCACAACGGAGGGGGGAGGGGGGGTCAGATGGATCCACTGTACCCAGGCCCGGCCACTCAAGGGGCCCGCGCAACCTAAAAAATGTTTTTTCGCAATTGTGAGTTTTGATGACTATGAGTAACGTACTCGACTTAATGGGCATTGTGAATTTTTTTATGCTACAAACAGACAACAACTCCAATCCAACGGCAACAAGCACGGAGCAGGAGCAGTGCAGGGTAAGCTTGTCAGCTTGTTAGGCAGGGAAGCCAACAAACGTAAGCAACCCGGATTAATGAATGAACCAACGCATTAAACACAATTATTGTGGCTGACGAATATTAAAATATGAAGTAACCTTTTTACGATTTCAGTCAGGAGAGGGGAGCCAGCTTTGTAGTTAGTCTCTGGCCCCTAACTTGGATGTGGGGGCCCTGGACTTATGGTCCCAATTAGGAAAATGTTGGCATGGCCAAGCTAAGGCGAATTACCGAAAATAATATTTAAATCCGGTAAACTGTGTGCATTTTATATTAACCCTAATTTTCACATCACTGCCACCGATTAGGACGTTCCAGCAGAGGCAAGAACATGCAGGAACTCATTCGCTTGTGGTTAAGCGAGATCCCCTTAAAATGGGACTTGCAGCAGTAACCCATAGGTTCTGTGCTCATGGAAGTGGAGCGTGGTAAAGTTAAACCGATGCCCTCCTCCCCCTGTCCTTGGCTCAGCAGGCTTTACTGATTAGTATAAACACATTTTTTGTTGCTTGAAAATGCTTGTACAAGGGTTAAAAATTCTCCGTCAGAATCCAGTTGAGTGATTGACTTTTACCTATTCTCTTAATTTAGTTTGCCTTTTGAGTATAGCAGGGGTTTTGAGCACTGTTATCGTCTATTAAGGTCTTTGTGAAGTTCACTGCAGGGGAATAATTCATGTGGTGGAGGGTGGGGGGTGGATGGAAACTAGTACATTACTTTTGTAATCTTTTCACTGTTCAAGGTAAGTGGTCAAATAATTGCACACGAACTTGTAAACCTGAAACAATGAACGGTAAGTCCAAAAGTTACTTTTTGCTAATTGTATCGTTGTGCTTATTATTATAGATGGTTGGCGAAGGGGGTTCACTACACATAGACATGGAAGGTGTGGAGCCTTTGCGGTTAGGAGGCCTAGTTGATAAACCACCTCTGATGCCTCAGGCCAGCCTGGATTTAGGGTAATTTTTCCAAGCTTTACATTTACCAGATTTTAGACATTGACCATTTTACTAGCTCAAAAGAAAGCTGTAAATTACAAAACATAAAATTAAATAAAAATAACTAGTTTTGAGGCATTTTTTAATATGGTAAAAGGTATGTTTTACCCGTAAATGTTCAGTAACTAGGGATGTGCAATGCTTGAACAATTTGAGCAGAAAAATTTATGCAACATGTACTCGAATTCGGCTCTGTGTGCATCCATACTGGGAAAGCCCGAATCCGGTGAAAATGTGATAACTTTGCCAATTTTTTACTAAGTATGACGTTCAAATACTGTATACTCAATTCATTGTCTTGAGAGATTTCCAGTGGTGTAAATTAAAAGCCACTAGCTCAAACCATTTTAAGTTATGTCCAAAAATTGGAAAACCAGTTATACATGTTAACCCACACAGTCAGTTAGGCAGCATCTTAGTTGTTATTATACTAACAAATTAAAAATATATAATTAATAAATAAAAAAAAAGACACTTGCTAAATAACTGCAGTCACCAAATACTAAGTCTGAACTCGGTGAACTTCATCAAGAAACAAAGTGGAGACTAACTGTATTACAGTGCTCCAGATGGCCAGGGACAATGATTTTCCATTATCGCAGAATTGTAAAAAGATCACGGAATTAACAGTAATTGTTTTAGCTTAAAATTACGTGGTGTTATGCTAACCTTGCAATGAGTGGAACCATTTTAAAAATCGCGGAAATCACGGAAAGTTTAAACTTTCGCGGAAATCCCAAATAGTTGCGGATTTTAACGGATTTTGTCTTAGTTTTGGCTTTTTTCAACAATTAGGTATTCATAATAGCAGGTGAAGGCATAAATTTAAACTTTTATGTGAATTCTATATTGTTGAGAGGCACACAAATTGTTGTGCACTAACTACTACACCTACTAGCATTTTTAGCGACCGATAATACACCAAAATTTAACTTTTTTGTCTTAATATAACTTGTCGCAGAAAATGACAATTTGTTACCATGGAAAGTTGTGATTGATGGACGCAGCAAATCATTGTCTCTGCAGATGGCTATTTCGCATAGAATTAGTGATGTACCGATTCCTTACTAGTATCGGGAATCGGGCCATTACAAGGGTATCAGAATCGGATTTGGAATCTTATTTTTTTTTTTTTTGCTAATGCTTGGTCATCGATACCTCAAATCTCCAGGAGGACAATAAACTGCTATTTTATAGAAATATTTTCATAATAAAATGCATTTAGGACAACGTAGTTGATTTTGAATAAACAGTAATTTTGTATTTGAACTTTAGTGAGAATGAGTGTTAATTCGGAGTCAAAACGTGACTGTCGAACTGACACTTGATTAGGTATAGGGCTGTAGGCCTAACCTTGTTTAGTATCGGTATCGGGAAATAAGCATCGGCACAGAAATTGGTATCAACGTAAAAGTGGTATCGGTGCATCACTATATAGAATCAACTGGGAAGGGGCTGAAACTCTGTAGGTGTCCAACTCGAAGAGAGATCCTCACCTTAGGGGGGCTGGAATCCCTGGCTATTCAACACTACGTCCGAGAGAAGGCTGTGCTTATGAATATTCAGGGACTTTCAAACCTAGCTATTCAGTTTCTGCTGCGATACAAGTTCATGGAGCATCTCAAGAAGAAGTGGAAGACTGGCCTTACAACTATTGGAGGCCCCGTCGAACCGCCAAATGTAAAAGACCGGCCTTACAAATATCGAAGGCCTCGTTGAACCGCCAAAATTAGACTGACGCTAGGACCTGATTAGGTGAGGTTATAAAAATGTTCCTGATGAAGATGGTAAGCTGTATTTTTAAATCTCCGGCATCATAAAACCATTGAAAACTCGCTAAGATTGGATTTTTAACCATGGAACTTTTGAAATTATGCGTAGCCGTATAGTGCTTCGTTTACAATAAAGTTTATTCTTGGAACAGGCTAAATTGTGGAAAAAACAATGCGTATGTTTGGCTACGTCACCCTAAATAGCGGGGCCTAGATAGCATGCGAGGTTGATCGGCATTACATCGGATAGTAACATTGCTGTTACGTGTTGAGGAACCTGCAAGATTTAGGCTGTACATTTCCACCAAAGGGCTATAATGAACTTCCAGGTCTCCCCAAGGGCCTAGGAAAGTAATCGATGTTGAGAATCGGATCCACATAATATTAGTCTTCAGTTTATGTCTCGTATGTATATGAAGCCTTTTTGACAGGTTCGGGGTATGTTAACTACGGTCTTGGAGAAATGGCTGAGAAGGCGGGGTGCGTAAATAGCAGGACCCGGAGCTATTTTTGGTGTATGATATTTGCTGTTGTGGTAGTGTGTTCCCCTTTAACTCTTTATCATGCATCATATTCTGCGAGTCTTCTGTTCCGATTGCGATGGGAGAAAAACTAGTTCACAGCATGTGTAACTTTGTGATGTGACTATAACCTGGTCAGGGCGAGTAAAGTAAATAAAGTGGTTAAGGTGCTGTACACAAAACCACGCTTAAAGGCATTGGAAGGCTGTGTGAGCCACTCGTTGTTTCATTGTCGATTCCCATAATATCGAAAAGCAACAGCCTTGTGTGACCCAATTTGTGTGGGCAAAGTGAGCCTTATTAAACCCAAGTGATTCCGATAGCTATCGTCAAATTGAAGAACATTAGTACCACGTATTGGAATGTACCAGAAGAACTACGGTTGCACAGGTTAAATGTTATTCACAGGTATCTTCGGTAATTAGTTGGAATTCTCATTTAATCAAAAGTATACACCGCCTAAAAATAATTTCCTCGTTTCCTTCAACAAGAGTACAATTTTGATAATAAACCTAGACGAAAAATTGTCAGAGAATGGTCAGAGAAATTGTCGATTCTCAAAGTAAACGCGCACGCTTCCACAAACTCGACGCTTACTGCTGTGTCTAGCAAATTTTCAACAGCTCATTGTCTTCATCAGGCTTTAAAAGCTTTGTTTAGTCCCTGATTACATCTTGCTTCTTCAATGTTCACAATCGGCGTTTTCTAATTCGCCGGTAAGCGTGGCCTCCTATATTTGTCAGGTGGTTGCACATCGGAATTCTCTCTTAGTACTACAGGGTATCTTTACTGAACAAACATTACAAAACTACCCTTCAGTCAAAAGAGTTAAATCTTCTTTAGATTAGGCCATGCAAATTTAAAAAAAAAAATAGTTCTCCAGTTAAAACTCGCCCATCAATTTTTTTGGGAGGTTAAAAAAGCGCAAAACCAGACTAGTTTCATCAAGCTAAAAAGCAGAAATTACTCCTTGTTTGGGCACCATTCTGCTCAGTCTGTCCGGAGATCTTTGTGGGTGAGAAAAGCTTGATTTTTTTTTTGGGGGGGGGTTCTGAAATCCTAATCTGTCTTGCTTTTATACATCTACAAAAATCGCTTTTTAAAAAACCTCGTGAAAATTGCTATACTTTTTTTGTGTAAAATGGTGGTCCCAACATTTTCCCCGTTAAATTTTTTTTCCGTTTAGGCTTCATCTTCATAAAAATGTATAAAATTATTTTAAAAATAAAGTTTCGTCCCTCGTTGATTTTTCAACTTTGTGTTCGAGAACCATTTTTTTTTTAACTTACGTGGCTGTGATAGTTTAATTTTAAATTGATTTCAGTAATTTCCCGTTAATTGTTTACTGAATCGATCGTTTTTTCTTTGCAACCCTAATAATAACACATACCGCTAAACTTGGGGTACATTTTCCAAACTGTGTTAAAATAAATGTATTAACACTTTGTGCCGCTTTGTAATGTGTCATGCGATATTGGCTCTTTTGTGTGTCGCTGCTTCGCAGCAAAAGTTGATTCCTTTCTTATTAAAATTTTTGTTCTACAATGATTGTTTGCAGTGGTCATGCAGTTCATGGGCGCTTGGTTCATCAGGCTAGTCTTCCTACCCCAGACTTGGCGTCTTTACAAAAAATGGTGAATATGGCATGTCCGCCGACGGTTAGCGAAAATGATACTAACCTTGCAGCTGGTCAATCTATGCCGCCATCCAGCTCACAGGTATGGTAGCAATGAGGAAAAGATAATTGTGTATATCACCGTACGCCAAACACTCTTTCCGTTTACAGCAATTTGACTAAAATTCAGAGGTACAACGGGAAGCTATCCTGTTTTTCTTAGGTTGCTACGTGTATTTCTTACAAGTATACAACTCTTGTTCTTTATCTTATTGGTTGTATACTTCTATATCCTAGCATCCTACACAGAACTTCTGCAGGGAAATAAACAATTTTATTAATATTTCGTATATGTTGTACAGGGTGAATGTTTAGCTATTAGATGCAAGTCTTCATGTTGGTAATTTTCAATACTGCACTCTTTAATGTCCTGGAATTAATCTTGCGCCATAGTTGGTTAGGCTTTTGGATATGTGAGAAATTTCCTGATGTGGTAACAGTTGCTGACCACGAAAGCTGGTAATATGACACATTTTATAATGCCCAAATTGTAACTAAAGTGGCAATCCGATTTTTAGCTATTTAGGATTAGGTGTACAACACAATGCTGAGATAACGAGTAAACGAATACAATATCCATTCCGTCGGTACACGCCATGTACTGGTCGTGGTATTTTTTTACTGGAATGGTGCAAAGAAAGTGTCGCAATAGGTGCGTCTGTCCACTTCACTGTTTTCACGAATACAAAAATTAGATTTGCAAATTATGTAAAAAAAAATTTGGGAGACTTTAGATGGAGTTTATGACGTTTATGATACAAAATCCCCATTCAGTTTTGAAGCCTGTGCCCGCGAACCATTTTTTTAATCGTTGCTTGGCCTGATACATTGCAAACTTACTAGCCTGAAATTGAGAATAGTTTGCTTTTTCGCAAATGGAAAATTAGACCTGCATGATAATTATTAAGGCTGCACTGATACCGATACTGGAAAGGATCGGTGCCGATATTTGCGATATCAGTATCCTCGCTGAAATCTTGATAACTCTGTAACCGTTTGAGATAACGGCATGCGATTTGCGTTATTTGACTCAGGAAATCACTGAGTATCTTCCTAGGTATGTTTTAACTGTTGGTTACTATTTTAAAAAAAAATTATTTTAATAATTATTGGCCTTTTTCAGAAAACTACACCGTTGATGAAAAAGTTGGAAATGAAATTTTGGATGTCGATATCGGTACCGGCATAATTTTTCAAACCATATCTGTATCGGATCAGTATGGTTGGTATCAGTGTAGCCTTAAAAAATCTATTGACAAGCACAAAACCAGACTGGTTTCAACAAGTTATAAAGCAGAAATTACTGCTTGTTTTTAGGCTCCATTCTACTAAATGTGATGACCCATATTCAGGCCTATTAATGACAGTTGATCACTTGAAATCAAGTTGCTGTCATCCACGACTATTTGCCCGTCTCTGACTTCGTCAGTAAAGAATACTCTATGATAGCAAAGGCTCCTTGCTGGGGGTAGCAACCAGGGCTCGAAATAGCTTGTGGTACCCATGGCAATTGCCATGAGCTTGCTTGCTATTGCCACCAGGATTGGCTTTGCTTGTGGCACCGTTTGCCTCGAGGTTGTAATCAAGTAGCACACAAAAATATGTAACTCGCCGTGAATTTTGCAATATAGTTCAAAATTCTTTAATAACGAATGGCATTATTTTTTCTTCCTTTGCTTTGAATGTAAACACTTAAAATGCTCAACAGGTATAAAAAAAAAGCTGGCACAACACCCTTTTCCACATCGGTAGTAGAAAGAACATTCAGCGTCTTGAAGTGAGTGCACAGTGGATGGGAAGCTTTTCTAAACGCTGATACTCTTGTGTGCATTAATGAGAATTAATGGAGAAGGCCCCTTAGTCTTAAGATTTTACCACAGATCTTGCAGTTTAATGTTAAAAATCCAGTAAGTTCACAAAATTGAAGTAAACCAGGTATCACTTGGAAATGAACATTTTTCTTTTTATTGCAGTTTTATGTTGCCGCTAGTTTCACCCCGCTCCGCCCCCAACAGACAAAATTGATTTTACCTCACTTTTAAGGGCTGTTTATCACGGATTAAAAAGCGCAGAAAATATGCTCTGGTGAAAGTTTACACCACTGCCAGTCGGTAGAATATTTTTGCCACATGGTGAAGATTGCGGGCATGGAATCCTTATTTCGAGGCCTGGTAGCAACTGCTTGGGGGGGGGACAAACAAGCAGTAGTTTCTACTTTTTAACTTGGTGAAGCCATTCTGGTTTTGTGCTTGTTAATTCACCTTACCCCCAGCAAGGTGCCTGTGCTCTTATCCAGAGTATTGTCTACTGACGAGCCCAAACAAGGGCGGAACAGTCTGTCTAGAGATGTGTGTGGGTGAGAGCAGTTTGATTTTAAAAATCCAATTATTACAATTACTGATGCTGTCCTCCTTTTATCTCAAAGCTAAAGTCTATTCCTAAACATCCTAATTATTTTAAGAAGTCTGAAATATTACAGTTTGATTGGAAATGGTAATTTTTGTGTCGGCCCAGGCCACGCCAAGTCAAGGGGCAAGCCTCTCTGTGTCGAGTTCTCAGTCGGCCACTACGGTCGCAATGCCTGGTATGTCAGTGGAAGTTCCCGTTCAGTCAGCAAGTACGATAATGAACATGCAGCAGCCGCGATATGTGCAAAGTCAGGTGGGCGTTCCGGCCTTTTCCTACGTCCAGCCCGTTCCTGCCTACATTAATTCCAACCCTCAGCCTCAGGTATTTAAAAAAAAAAAACAGAATTTGAATAAAAATCTGCATGCTTCTCAATGGTACTGCGCTGAAGGAAGTTGCCAGCAGGGTCTTTGTTCCCTTGAACTTTTAAGGGCTTGCTGCAAATTGCTGCAAATTCCTTAATAGCAAGTCTGGCACTGCTATATCCTTCAGCCTGTAGAGACTGAACGATACTTTTGTTACCAGAATTACCTGACACTCTTAGTGTATCTTTGTGTAGTCGTACTCATTGCCTGTACAGTGGTAACTTATGAGTTACTAATGGAGTTATAGTTTATGTGTACGGACACGTAATTTCTTCGAAAATATTTAAACCACATCCACAACAATTTCGACTGCAAGTCTTACCAAATTCTACAGCTTTGTGATACTTCATAATAACGAAACTTGCCATATCGTACATCACAGGTCTGAGTATAACTTACAAGCAAAAAAAGGCGTGCGTTAAAAGTGCCACCAGGGGCCTAGCTCACTTTCAAATCTCCCGTGATTTTGTAAAAAGTCGCGTGTGATAGCACGGCCGAGCCATGATGTTCAAATTTTTCTCAGGCAAATAATTTCCAAAAGACATGTGGATTTTTTATTATTATTATTTATTTAGACTAATGAAAATGGTAGTGCGGGATGATGGAACTTTTTTTTTTTGGCACAAAAAGCGTTTTTTATGGTCAATATTAAGTCATAATCTGCAAAAAAACAACTTTCAGTTCAAATATATAATTTTTAACATGATTAAAAGAGTTTTAGAATGTCGGTTGTATAACTTTTCAAGTTTACCACTTTATGATGGTAAATGGGAGCTTATGACTTGCAGCCCTTAGTCCAAAATCGTCGTTCTTGAAAATTAACTTTCAATGTGCGATGAGCAAGATTTATTTTTGAAAATTGGAGGAAAAAAAAAGGCCAAAATGCGGGGCGTTTTTTCCAAGATGCGGCAATGCCCAAGAAATATTTATTTTTATTTGTGTGGCCTAAAGGAATTTGTACAGAAAATGAGTAAGATTTTCTGCGTGTTTTCTGAAATTCTGCAAACTCAACAGCTCAATTTAGGCTCTTCAGACTTTTAACTTGCGGTTCCTAGAATTCGTTGTCAATTTTTAAAGCAGCAGCTACAAAATCTGCGGGGGGAAATGGTATCGCTGAAATTACCTGTCTTTTATGCGTGATATTAAAAAAAGCTCTTGTGAATGTGGGGCATGGGAAGAACACTGTATTCGTATCGATTATCGTATTTTGTATCGATCAGTCCCTACCAAAGAGTACTTACTAAGTAATGCCAATCCTTAAGTTACTTGAAACATTGTACATGTTATAATTTCATGCTGGCTTATGCGTTCTAAAGGCTATTTTGTATTTATGTACTATACTGGTTATTGGCTGATGCCTTTACGTTTAGGCTGAATGGTTTCCAACAGTGTTTTTGTTCTGCCTAGAAGTGAGCTCGCTGTAGAAACACTGAAATCTGCCTTCGTTACTGTTTTATTACGTAAAACCTACTAAGCATAAAGATGAACGTACTTTTGACTTATTAGTATTAAGTTTTGTTCTATATGGATTCATGTAGATAAAAATAAAGCGTAATGAAGAATTACTCTTTTGACAAGCTACAAAAATTGTTACAACGCAATTCGGTTTACAAGGCAGACAAGCAATTTAAATGGGATATTTTCACTATTTTCAAAATTCCCTTTAATTCTATCTTAAATCGTTCAGTTTAATGCTTAATGCGTAACAATAAACAAAAAGATGTCCACCTGGCTGCCCTTCATTGTTTTGACAACAACAATTTTCGTGTGGGGGATTCTTCGAAGTGGATCGTGTGGTTTTATGCTCGAGTAGTTTGAAAAATATTTTTTCTAAACTTCCCAAAAATACTTCATTTTACCGATTTTCCTGAAACATCCTAAAAATGCCTTTCTTTCATAAAATTCGTAAAATGTGACCGCATTTCTTTGTAAGCGACCCATTTAAAACGTTCATCCGTGCCATGCTAATAAGTCATAACTAAATAACTAATAACTTGAGTTTCGAGGTCTGATTAGGAAACATTTTTATTTGCATGGCCTAAATAGTTAATTCGTAATGAAATTCTTCCTGTTCAGCTTGTTTTGAATTTGTACTCGCCTAAAGGGCGTAAAAAGCGTACCATGCAGTTATTCTCTCCTTATCCCCCTTCGCGAGTAGTGTTTACATTTTCATTCTAACTTTCCACTTCTGTTGTAATTGTTGTAAGTATTTGCAACACAGTAGATGAGCTTTATTAGCAAATCCTTAGGCTCAGTGTAATCTTAACTTTATACATATCTTCAAATCCACAATTTGAATTATCACTTGTTCGTCGGACAGGTACAACGCATTAACATAAGAGTTAATGTGTTCGCATATCCCACTTGTTTGTTTCTGTGTTTCAGGTTCCAGTGAATAACCAGTCAACTTTTAAGCGTTTTATAGTATTGCGTAGTTTGTAGGCAGCAATTCGTTTTCGATGCTTTTTTTCTAAAGCTCAGTAGCAGCTTTCTAGAAGCTTACCTATGCTGCTCTTCGAATGTTATTATTGAATGATGTGTTTGGTAACTTATGTTATTACTTTCAAAAGATGCTTTCACTAATTTTTAATTCACATCTTGGGGTTCTAGAATTTTGAAAGTAACATTTGTTCATTTTATGTTGAAAGTTAGCAAACTTGGCAACTTCAGGGGTACGTGTTATTACTGTGCAAACAACACTATGTAGGTGACTGCTAAGTTTTGTAGCTGGATGAGTGGGGGGGGGGGTGGGGGCTTGACGCACTGTCAGCTGTAGCCACGGTGTCAGAAGAGAGAGACAATTTTGCTAGATAATTCCAGTTGGAAATTCGTAGGCGCTTTACATGATTTGAGCACGAGGCATCACACGGCCGTGTCTTCCCGGGAATGCCTAAGGTGACTGGGGTCAGGCTGGAAGCCCCCTATGTCATATAAGATAGTCGTGCTGGATTACTGTATTTTAAGTCTTTGCTGCGCGGTTAACAACAACCATGTGAGCCATCAAGTTTGTGTGTATTGTAAACAGCAGAGTTTACTTCCCGTATGGCAGTAGGCGTAAAGCCAAATCTACCCGAGACATCCTTGAGGGAATGCCACATATCAAAGGGATTAGGACAGCAGTGTTGCTGTCAGGGCATTGATCTAATGGATTATGCATGTCTGCAGAAACGTACACCTCTTTCATCACCAACCCCGGTTAGGCTGCGCACATATCTCTGTCCAAGCCTATAATACGTTTACTAACCGAGGTTGCAAATTTATTTTCATTGCCTTTCGTAACTAAATGTTGAAAAGAACAAAAACCACTGCTGTCCCTTTGCCTTAAACAAAAGTATTATGGCTGTACCTATACCGATACTGGATCAGATCGGTTGCTAATAGTTGTGGTATCTGATCCTTAGGCTGAAATTTCGATAACTCTGGAACCGTTAGAGACTACGACATGCAGCTTGCAGCATTTCGCTCAGGAAATCACTGAGCATCTGTCTGAGCATATTTTAGCTGGTGGTTACTATTTTAAAATTGTTTATTTGTAATATTGGACCTTTTGAAGAAAATTACATCATTGATACAACAATTAGGGATGTCAGTATCGGTAAATTTTTAAAACGGTATCGGATCGGTAATGGTATCGCTTTAGCCTTAAAAATTATTAGCCCGACTCAACACCTTGAACAAATACTCGCCTTAAAAACATCATTCCGAGTAAAGAAGTTCCAAATCTGTTCTTAATGCTGTATTGAAGACTGACCGTAAAGTTCATTTATTGGGGAAGGAAAGTGTGAGCTTTTTTTTCTTCAGGCATAAACTTATTCTTCTTTTACTTCATTTGTTTTAATTAACAAAATTTTTTAAGTACGAGGCATTGTGACGAAAACATTCAACTGTAGGCAGAAGCACTGCGGGTGAGAGCAGTTTGATTTTCTAGGTAGAAGACTGAAGACAGAAAGTTTGTTGGGGAACTGCTTGTTGTTAGTGAAAGCATTTGTTGATTTTGTGTGTGTGTCTGTGTGGGTCACTTGTGTATATGTGAGACCGTAACAAATGGAAAAGGAGCAAAGTATACGTTCGGCTGCCGAAACAAATTTGATAATGCAGGCCTACGGGAATTATGCATTTCCATTCTTACGCTAGTTGTGCTCGTCACTGTTGAGTTTGCCATTTACCAACTCGTGCAATCGTTGTCAACAGCTTTGCGACAATCTATGCCATTTCATAATTACTATTCAAAGCCGTTAATTAGTCAGTGACGTCCAGCTTATTATTCAAAGCTCTACATAAGGCCACTAAAATGTTGAAACAACTACTTTTACTTCTAGGTGAATGTGATGTAAAAAAAAAATTTACTGCCATATCATTGCACTCAATCCATTTGTTACAAATATGTTGTGCGTCTGCAGCTTCCAGATTGCCATGCTGTTTGCACCTTATTTTCTTATTCCACGTTGTGTTGTGTTCATTTAAATGTTTGTTTGCAGCCGCAGGAGGCGGGGCTTCCTCCCCAATTTTATCTGCCACTCCTGCAGCCCAACTCCAACCCTCCCAACAACAACCACCACGCCCACCGGAGACATTCAGCAGCGGACTTCATGCTCTTCGACGTAAATGCCGTAATACCACATTGCGCACTTGCATACCAATATTTGCGTGTGTCTGACCACTGTCTTCAACACGTCATGGCCACTAACTTGCTGTGTGCTTCCTTTTTCTTTTTTTGCTTCACTTCCTCCCTTACTTACTTTTGCATGTAGCAATTAACTTCTTTTGGTGAAGGTTTTTTGCAGATGCAGAGCTGTTTAATAAATAATTAAACATGCATATATTTTTTTTCAGGTTTCGAAATTTGGCATGTCATTGTTATGAAGGATAATGTATTCATAAATGGCCTTTTCAGTCTTTGATACAGAAATACATTATTATTGCCTTTGTGAAAATTCAGACAATATTGGGATTTGGGCATTTCTCGCAAATTGTATTAAAACGTATGCTTTAGATTGAGTTATCCATATGTTACTAAAAGTAGTATTTAATTAATTTTAGCCAGTTACGTTTCCGTTACGCAAACGACGAAAATATTTTGAGGATTTCCATGTCAGGGCTAGTAAGCTTCTAGAGTTGGGCAGTACTTAACATTTTACATCCACGTTTAGGGTATGTTAGCTGCAACCCTCCCTTTCCCCATTTTTCTAGATTTGTTGGGGTAGCATTTATTTTTTGTGGCGTTATTCTCTGTTGAGCTTGATTTTTGGAAGCTCTGTTACAGGAATTTGTATCGTATCTCCCTGCTCCTCAAAAGTTGAAATTCTTGACTTCACATAATCTTTCAGTTTAAATGTGAAGTTTTGCATTCGAACGATTGTGGGTTTTCGCCCACATTCGTGCAGTGGCAAATGGCTTGTTTCTTTTTTTTCCTTAAAATTGTCACGCTCAGCTGGCTTCAGAAAGCCTTTGAACAGATAATTTTAGGCAATTCATATTTGCTTTTCAAACTTTACCAGGTATTAGTAAAGGTAAATGAGAAATAAACAACAGCAAAAAAAAATAGCCCTCTTTATGCACCAATTCCTTTCAAGGTCGGTGCCGTGCCTCTTTTATTGACATGGCCATTTGCAGACCATTGGAACCTGAGATTTGGAAGTGGGCTGTCTCACTGGTTTAAATCAGTCATGTTGTTAATCAAAATGAACCGTAGGTGCATAAAAGTGCATTGCTGTGCTAAGTCACTTCTCGTGCATGTCTTTTTTCTGTTGGCTTATTTCCAACTTTATAGTACCATAAATCGTGTAGTAAACCCATCCTCCTTTAAGATAAAAATCGTGAAATAGTGGTTGATGCCCACCCTTTAAATCGTCTTTTTTTTTTTGCTATAAAATTCGCTGAAGGTTTCACACCTTCAACTAAATCAACTCCTTTTTGCCATTATTTTCGTGTTGTTCCGTTGGGACGTTTAGTCCACTCAATCTTGGACAGAAATGAGTGGTCACTCTCTCCAGGTAACAGTGGCCGGTGTTGGGCGCGATTGTATCCAAGCCTGGAGGAGTGTTGAACTAATAAACTAAAATTGTGAATATATGAAAATAAAGGTATTGTGTTTTCGCTATCTGAATCCATGTGACTTACAGAAATAATGGCATGGCGCCAACACACCGGCATTCGCGATCGTGAATTGAGTTGGTTGTTACGAAGGTTTGTGAAGCTAGAAATTAATTTTAACCTATAACCACCTAGATATGAATGTACGCCTTCAACGTATAACAGCGAAAAACTAAGTCCCAGCGCGAGCTTTATGAGGGGTTCCCGGGCACCCCGAGCAAAGTGGGCAGTCACAGCCCAGTGGCCAACGTCGTCGGCTCCAAACCAAGAGAATGCCGGTTCGAATCCGAGAACCGACCCAAGTAACCATATGGACTCTAAAAAAAAAAGGGTCTGAAAGTTTTTTTTAGGTGGTTATGGGTTATCTGTGAATTATTTTGGATAAAGGAGTATCAAATTTAAAGGAGTACTTGAATTTAGTGAATAAATCCAAATCAAGACATTTCGATAATGCTAGATTTAACCCAGACCACGATCGCAAATGATCGCAAATGTATCTCTTTTTATGATGGAGAAAACTCCCTCCTGAGCAGAAGCAAGGTTAGAAAATAGGTTATTTTTTTTTAACGCTTTAAAGGACCGTGTGGTTTAAAAACTTCTATTTTACGGGTAAAAACTGGGTCCCTCGGCACCCCAACCTTTGTTAGGGGGCCCTGAGTAAGTGAGCAGCAACAGCCCGGTGGTCAGTGTCCTCGTCTCCCAACCAAGTGAATACCGGTTCAAATCCAGTAACGGACGTAACTGACAAATCATCTATTAAAAATTAAAAAAATTGTGAAGCACATGCATCGTTTAAAAGGTTAACCATACCCCTCCCCTTCCCCCGATTTTTGCCAAATAACTACATAATGCCTTTGCGTAACCCCATGGGCACTATACGATATTTTCATTGATTTCTGCGGTTGTATTTACTGGTATTGTAATGTAAGTCTGAAAACGCTGCTGGGATTTTAAAAATGGGTGGATGTTTGCTACTGCTTTATCGTAGAGTGACAGCCCAACGCTATAAGCTTCTATTTATAGGAAATGGCTAATCTTGCATGAATAATATGCCTGAAGCCACTAAATTATGTGGTGCTTAACCCGTTAGCGTTTAAAAAATGTTCAGTAACTAAGGCTATCCTAATATAACATGCGCTGTTGATGCACGCAGCAGTGCAGTGATTTTAATCCTCAGTTACTTGCACGTAACATTTTTACTTGCATAGCTATTCACATGTTAATTTAATGATTTAGAAATTTTGTTGTTGTATGGTAAAATGCACATTTCTTAAGGCATGTTTTGCATGATGGCATTCATGGTTAATTTTAATAATTTTGTTTGCATGAAAACAGAGCCTGTGACTGCGTTTCAGTGTAGTGCCATTTTTATATTTTTTGTATTTGTTTTGTATCGCATCAGCAATGTCAGCTACTTAGATAGTTTGGAATTTACATTTGCAGTTACTGATAACTTACTGCATAGGAATTTTAGTGTAGTACAAGTTGCCTGGCTATTCTTTTGTTTTGTTAACAAGAATGCCTTATGTATAGTAAATTTGTGTAAATGAGTGGTTTTGTGCCAAGTCGTCCTTTGCCTGGTTGCTCCCCTCTTTGTTTTTATGTTGTGATTCAGGTCTTAAGGTTTGTAACTGGAAACTGTGCTGGTAAAGTCCTTAACAGACATGCGGGTCAGGGTAAAGGGGGAGACTACCAACCTTCTTAGCTGCTCTGGGTTTCGATTCGAGACATTCCCTTGGTACTTAAATGATTGTCATTTTCTCGCTCGAATCTCTGATTCCCTTCCTTTACTAGAATCTTTCCTGCTTCTGAATTGTTTAGTAATTTTCAAAATTGAGCGACTTCTATATGGACACTGTATTGCTTTAGCGTATATAAGGTAAAGAAATAATAATAAAGGTAATTTAAAAGAAACATTGCCGTAATTCAAGTTATATGCCACTCTGTTAAGTAATAATCTGCAACAGATTTCTCTCAATGCAGCACAATCTAACTCACAAATTAACAGTCATCCCTTGTTTATTTTTTGTTTGTTCATAATTGGTCATCTATTTTCGTCCCATACTGTGTGTAAGGATGTTACTAATACCCAGTACTGTTCTTGTATTTTATACAAACAGTACTTACACTTTAGCCAAACAAAAAGTAAATAAATGTGGTTTACTGCAAATTTTCGGACGACATTGTCTTTTCTTGCACTTTGCCTTTTTCCTTCATCAGGCAGCTGCCGGAAGTGCAAGCCAACGCGCAACGGTCTATTTGCATATATACAATTTTGTATCGCCCGGTCGTCGATCTCTCTTCGTGTGGCGAACCTGCTGCCATCTTTCGGTTGTTGTTGTTGTTGTTACTAAGAATGATGTTGGTCTTACATCTAGCATCCAAGAGAGAGGAAAGTTCAGTGCCAATGACTTTAGCATCGGTTGGATAGGCTGGTTCGTGGAGATTCATTAAAGGAATCTTGTGCGTTTTGAAGTGAGAAATAGCTGTGCTTTCTAAGTACATGAAAATGTGGCTTAAAAAGTTTTATTTGAGGTCCAGTACCCTCATGCAAATCCGTCTTTTAGATTTGCCAATGTCTACGTTGGCACATTATCCAAACGGGACAGCATACGCTCAGTTTTTATTCGGGTGAGATTTCACTTCTGTCTCCCCTATAATTGTCGGGAGGTTTTGCGAGCACCTCAACATTGTGTCGTGGCCTAGATTCTGCTTGTCGGTGAAAAAGTTGTGAATGGAAAATTCATCTTCATAAATTACTTGGAAGGATGGATCCGGAAAGGGGCTGTCTTCACCGTCCTCTGGATTTTTGATCACACCTGGGTCCTCAGTTGTTTTATTCTTGGTCTCGGGCTTTTCGTCCTCAGTTGCTTTATTTTTGGTCTCGAGTTTTTCGCTGGAGAAGTTTTTTATGGTTCGGGGGTTTCAATAGAAGCATTCAGTTCCAATTCCAATCACCAAATAAAATAGTCGGCTTCAAACCTCCTGTTAAAATCAAATACGATTTTCAAGCCCCATCTTCGCGCTCTAGAAAACATTTCTTGCTTCAAAACGCACAGGATTCCTTTGATGAATCTCCACCAACCGGCCTACCCACATGCCGCTAAAGTCATCGGACACAAACTTTCCTCTCTTGGCTGGTAGGTGGAAAACCTCAGTTCTTGTAACAACAACAACCGAGAGATGGCAGCACGGACGGCGCACTAAGAGCGGGATTGATGACCGGGCGATTCAAAATTGTGCATAATAGACCGTTACGTGTTGGCTTGCGTTTCCGGTGCGTTAAAGGAAGAAGGTTTACTCTGTAGTTATCGCTGGACAAAGTACAAGAAAAGACATTGTCTTCGGAAAATTTGCCGTAAACTAGATTTTGTTTACTTTCTGTTTGGCTATAAAGTACAAGTACCGTTTGTAAATTATTTTCGTGCTAAAGTAAAATACGCTTATTGGCTTTTCAAGAATGTTGTTGTATTTGTCGGTTTTATCTGTTGTCCTCCTCGGCTGCAGTTGTGCTCTTCTACAGTGAGCTGGATTTAATTTTTAGTTTTAATTCACAGAAGAGTGGTTAGGATCGGTTGCTGTGTAGTCGGGTACAAGTGCACTCTGCAACGTGAATTACTTAGCTCCAGTGCTCTAGCCAGCTACCACATGTAAACTACTTGGAAATATCAATGTAGTGCCGATTTTGGCTGTGTCGACTCGGAATGAAACAATCAACATTGAGAGTATTAAGGGTCCACTACCGCAGAAGCTCCGAGCAAGATGGCCGGCCTATCTAGATTCCGGCGCGTGAAATTTAGAAAGGTTTAAGATTTTGATTGCGGTTTCTGGTGTTATGTGGTTAGTTTAGGTTAGGTTAGGTAAATTTGGAAAAAACTGACCTTATTTTCGAAAAACAGCGACCTTAATTTACCCTTTAGACCAACGGAGATAGTACAACCAACGTATACAGATCGATGGTGGACGCGCTTGGAGCCGCGGTGGAAGTGGTTCCAGTATTAATGCTTTATTGTTTCGACTAGATAGTTTTTACTTTCATCCAGTACTACTTCCCTTTAATTTGAGCTTAATTTATTTAAATTAATGCTTGTGTCTAAAACCTTAAAACTGAACTTGCATTTGCACGGTTCTTCCACCTTGTGGTGCTCCTGCTTACCATCCAACATGCATTGCCACGCCTTTCCACTTTCATTTGGACACGGAGCAAGGTGGTCGTACGCAGTGCCCTGCTAAAAATGTGTAATTGAGGAATTGCCCTACTAAAATCCGTCACTCTTGGAACTGGCCGCCGGCTCAGAATATGTAACTTCATGAAAATCCGTGCAAAGTTTACATTCAGCTCTCATGCGACGAGTTCATGAGTATGGAGAATTCAAGAGTAGGCCAAAGTGGTCATTCTAATTTTTAAAATGTAGTCCAAAATGGAAAAAAATGCAAGTGAAAACAATCGCAACACCAATGTCAGACTTGGTATGCGGTTCTTGGGACAGTTGTCTATTATCGTTGAAATTTTATATCAACCCCAATAAAATTTTAACTCAAATCACTCCTGTGTATCCGAATTTGATTTCTGTGGCCACAGTTTCTCTCAACCCTCGTTTGATTCGGTTGGCTATGGATTAGGCCCTACTGGTGTTACGTACTTACCAAGGACAGTTGCTTTCATGGTGAAAAGCAACTATGACAACACGAGCTTGTCCGAATGGGTAAAATCCTGTCTGACGAAGCATAACATTGGTGTTTTGACTGTTTTTTAGCCGGATTTTTTTCCATTTAACCCTACAATACTCACAACCTTTTAAATTCTCAATACTCACAACCTCGTCTTTAGAGCTTTGAAGGCAAACTTTGCACGGATTCTGTCGAAATGACACGTCCTAACACGGCGGCTAGTGCAAAATTCCCGCCTTTATGTAGGCTTAATTCCTAAATTAAATGTAATTTAGCAGAGCACTGACACACGACCACCTCGGTTCGTGTCCAAACGAAGATGTTAAGATATGGCAATGCCTACTGGGAAGAAGGCAGGGATGCCACCTGGTGGGAGCGCTGTGCCTTCGCGCGTTATCCATAACAATTACGCTTTGCCATTTCACACTCTGTGTGGAGTGCGTTTTGTAGGGACCTTTCCATTTCTTAGGGAAAAGGGTTGAATTTAATTCTGAGAGTGAAGGAAATGTGATAGGGGCATCCCTTTTAAACCCCAAACACCAAACTCAAATCTTTAAAAAGACGAAATTAGGTCTCGTAAAGCAAGTTTTATCTGAGGGTGGAACTTTCTATGCTACCAATTTCTATACCTATTCCTAGAAGCTTTAATGTTTCGACAAGTTTCGCTCTTGTGGCATGGAGATGTTTGGTATGTATTTTACGGTCTAGATTTGTCCATTGATTCTATTTTGGTGTTTTCAAGATTGCGGCCCTGAGTTGCTTACTCCATCCAGGGGTGGATCCAGGATTATGTTGGGGGGATATTGCTGTACCAAAACATTCAAACAAAAATATTTTTTACCCTGTGATGCAAGAATGAATACTTTTTAAAGGTCATGCGGTCTACATGGAATTTTTTCCTTCTTTTCTCCCTTTTAAATTACATTTGCTGCAATTGGAATCATTATTTAAAAAAAGTTGGCCATTTTTAATAAAGTGTGGTGCAAAGGAGACCAAAAGTTCACCACTGCTTTAGTGTGTACCCTGCACTTTTTGCTAGGAATTTGCATGTGTTCCTCGCCTCTTAGTCAGGCTGGCTGAGATGAGCCCGCCATTACGTTGCTCTGCCAAAGAACAGCACTGAAGATTTGCTGTGCGCAGTGTAAAATTCACAAGTGAGGAGTAAACCCCGCTGAATAATCAGTAATGTGTCCGACCGAGTTATCCGCTGCACAAGTATGTCCCTCTCTACGTTTGGTGCTCTATAACAGTGTTAACCTGCAAATTATTTGCCTCCATGGATAGAAAAGCATAATGCTGACGAGTAACAAGTGATCCCTGCATACAGCATCCTGCGAGTATTGTTTGGTTGAAATTATCACTTACTACACAAATACCACAACGAGGAACAAAGCGGAATGTTCGCTAAATTTTTGGTGAAAACGTGTAGTGGTGTACTAGACACTCACCGTCTTCTTTCGTATTCCACTGTAGTCACAGTATTTCTACAGAGCCAAAGGATGTACAAAAACTTTAACGATTACCTCTCCGGAGCACAGTTGTTATAAAATTCGAAAATAGTACCACTGATCTATAAATATTGTTGGTCATGCCATGGCAAGTCAAGCCTGGCTGTCAAAGGCTGGGATTACGATATGACCAACGCTAGAGATGCCAGGCCTACAATGTTCATCAGAGGCACTCGTTTCTTTTAAAACGACGTATGGCAATAGATTCTAAGGCTCTAAAATGTGCCACATCCACGGTGTTAGATCTCTTCGTGAGAGCGGCGTATTTGAGAGCCTTAGATTCTCTTGCCATACATCGTTTTCAAAAAAAGGGAGTGTGTCTGATGAACATTGCACCTGGCCTGCCTGAGCGTGAGCCCAGACTTGACTTGCAATTGCGTGACCAACAACATTTATAGATCAGTGATAACGGCACGTTTTATGGATTGTTTGACGGCAACTGTACTACAGAGTTGTTAACTTTGTCCATTTTTTTGCTACCTTTGGCTCTGAAGAAGGTGACTGAGGGAATGCAGGGACTGTCTCGTGTAGTACCTCAGGTTTTCGCGAAAATTGTGCGAACATTCCCCTGTTTTGTTCCTTGTTGCGGTATTTGTGTAAGTGGAAAGATGTGTGAAGCAATCCACAGTAAACGCTGATTAACGGATGATCTGATGAACCTTCAATGGCCAACCCTATATAGGGGAAACAAAACACTGGACGATTTAATGAACAAAGTAAACAATCTAAGTGAACAATCGGACTAACCCTGGGCCTTAACCCTTTACGGTCCAGGTTTGAGCCCTGTTTGGATGCCAAATGTAGAGTGCTTCTCCTCTCTACGGAAACGCTCTACTGAATTAAACAGTATTACACTGATTTACTGGTTCAAACTAGTTTATTCATCTTCCTTCACCGCTTTACAAACTTTAACATTGTTCAGGCAGGAACAGACCTGTGTGACCAGCCGGTCTGCTCCTTCAGTCCAGATTGCTGGTGGGAAGCCTCATGTAGGGCGTATGTTGCCTCTGCACATGCATACAACTCTGATGATAGAGGGCATACACTAACGTGATGACGAGTATTCGAATAATCAAATTTACACGCAAAATAAGTAAATCATACTTTTACTGTAAAGGACCTTTGTGTTTGCGAACTGTGCTTTTAAGTTGAGAGGATTACAAAATGTGTTTGGATCGAATTTCTTCTTCGAAGATAGAACTAGCTTAATTTTTTTCATTCTTGATGAAAACTGGAATATTTGTGAAACATTCTCGAGAATGGATGTTCGGATAATGAAGGTTTTTGGATAATGGATGTTCTACTGTATATTCTGTTAAATCACTGTGCAACAACTAAACGACTTCTGGTGTTAATCAGTGTAAGTGCAAGCTGGCACACATAACATGTTACAGTCCACTGCTTTTCTTTATAGGTAACGGAGAGGCAATCTTTCTGCGTCTGCCTCTCGTACTGCTTTACCCACTTTGCACTTGTCCACAGTACACATGATTTAGCCAAGTGGTGCCTGTAAACCGCTGTGCCTAATCGGTGGCTAATTTAAATTTAGCTACTGTAAATATGTATTCGTTGAAATAGCTTTGATCTACACTACTTAGTCATCATTCACATTTATCATTTCTATGCATCTCGCGTGTGCTTTCTTAGCGTGCCATATTCTGATTTGTTTCCGCTCATCACTCATCACTCTCTCTCTCTCCCCATCGCTTTTCTTATGTATTATCTATAGGGCATTCTTTCATTACAACTCGCTTTAATTTCATATACAGTGTAGCACAGTTTCCGTATAAGCTGAAAAATCTGTTACGATTGATGTGACAAAAATTATCGGGGTTGTATAGAGCTACATTTGAGATAAACTCGTTGTTATAAAACATTTTTGCTGAGTAAAGTGAGATTGCTGATGCTACATGATTTTTTAAGTTACGCTTCGTCATTACAAGTGTTTTGTTTTTATAGTACCAGTTAGTTGCATTATTTGTTTGCCTTGAATTTTTGAACTGAAGACCTGCTACTGAGTACAGAACTATTTGGCATTTTCATTTTTTAAATGGCTGCAAAAAGAACTAAAAACGTCCTAAAGAATTACGTAATTGGGACAATACCACTTGTAATGTACATCTTGGTCTTAATGTTATTTAAAATTTACCCTTCGATGTACTTATTAGCAAGTTCACCCTTTATTTTTATATAGTATCAACGGTACCAGGAATCATTAGGTCATTATTACCATTTATCAAACCAAGCCCATCCCGGAGCTTCTCTGGGTGCGAATGAATTTTATCATAATCCTCAACACCCTTCCACTGGACCTCCATCCCCTACATCACCAAGACGAAATGTTCCTATTGGCATGCAGGTCAGAGTAACCACTAGTATTTGTTGGTGGTGGGTTTCTCTTTTATCTATGCGCCGTTGTTTCTTGCAATTCTTACTATGGTTATGACTGAATGTTGCTTCAACTGAACTTTGTCACATTAGATTTGGTGCATTGCCATCTAGTTGGGTGTTTTGCTACTTCGTAATGAGCCTTATTAAGTTCTCACATTTTTCCTACGTTGTTAGTCGTTTGGCGTAGGGGTGCATTTTTAGTTTTCTTTTTAATTAAAGCTGGTTGCATGTGTTGTAATCGGTCGGCATGTCAGTTAATATCCATCACCGACTGCTCGATACATACTATAACATTTTTCGATTTTAAATGGAAAGCACTTCTCAAAATACTAACAAAACATGGTTCGGAGGGCAATATTAATGCCAACTCTGTCAACTCAGTTTAAATTGTAAAAATTAATAAGCCTGTAGTAGACATTAAACTTTACTCGGATGTAATGATTTAAACGACAGTGTTATGCACACTCTCAGTGTAAATTATTTTAATATGTAAAACTAGACAATCTAATAGATTTTAATAATAGTTATCAAGTCGTTATTGGTTTCATCAAAAAAGTTTACTAAACTTAAGAAATAAGCGAATCTTTCAACAACTCTTCATCCAGTGCTACGAATGCCAAGTTTTCCCTCCTACCAGTTCCAGTATTAAATGAGCCTACTTCAGTATTATTAAAGCTTGCTGGAAAATTGATTTGGAATGTATTTAGTTTACCCTTATTGATTTCACTTACAGTATCCTAATCAACGTTATAAGCAATTGTAATTGTCTGCTTGAGGCCACCTAATTTTGTTTTGTCCCCCTTACTATAATTTCGGTTTACGTTTTGAGTTTGACGTAGAATTTATATATTTGCTTCCACAGCACCAACATGGCGGACAGCCAATTGTCCCAGGGCAGAAGCTGCCGCAAATGCAGCCACAGCCTATTATAGATGACCAAAGGCTACGGAAGCAGAGTTCCGCTATTAACTTGGAGAACTTGAAACAGGTAAGGTTGGTTGGCGTTTGATACTTAGGCCTTGCATTTTCATCACAAAAACTGTGAGTCACATTACTTGTGGTCATGTGGGGATAGGCTTGAAATGCAGAGGGGGACGAGACGCATCGGCACACCGAGTTTCATTATGTTTATAAAAAAAAAACAGGTTTTCACTTCCATCCGAAAATGCTTTCCTTTAGTTATCGGCTAAATATCGTTTATTTATGCTCTCTGTAATCGTTTGAGACGGACCAGATTGGTCATGCCTTAGGCTCTTGCTAGTGAAAAATGCCTAATACTTAAACCTTCAAGTCTGATCTTGCTAGTGAAAAATGCCTAATACTTAAACGTTTCGAGTCAGTCCTCTCTTGCAAATATGTAAGTGTGCTCTCACTACAAGACTCTGGAAGAGGAGCACGCTGTGTGTAGGAAGTACCGCATTTGTAATTTTCAGACAAATCTATGTGGCGCGTGTTTGCAGCATAACTGAAAAAGAAATAAACGTAGAACGAACATGGCGCAAATCTGACAAAAAGAGGTACAATGTGTAAGGAATCTAGTGTTGACTCCACTTTACAACTTTTACAGCGAAATGATCCGAATTTGAATTCCACTGGTAGTGTTTCGATTCATGTTTCTGATACTGCTAACGAAGTACCAAAATCTGACCCCGTTTTGGTTGCAAAACAGACTAGACTAGGGGTGTGTGAGTAGATAATTTTAACTCAAGCCGAGCCGAGTTTGCAACAGAATAGTCGAGTTTCGAGCCGAGTTCGAGTATTTATCGATATTTTTTTTTGGCAGTTCCTCTTTCATTTTTTACGATAATAAGAACAAAGATGCTGCTAAGTGATTGTGTGGGTCGTGGTTTTCCAGTTTTACGGACATAACTTGAAAATGGTTTGAACTATTGACTTTTAATCAGCACAATCAGAAAGTTCTCGTCGAGACAATGAATTTGGTATATTGGAATGTGAAAATCGGTCAAAAATATGGCGACATTATCATATTTTCACCGGATTCGAGTTTTTCCAGTATGGCTGCAAGCAGCGAGCCGAGTTCGAGTACAAGTTACATACCCGGCTCGAATTTTTCGAGTATCGCACATCCCTACTACAGACCCTACTATCGTATATACTGGTGTTGTTAGTTGTGCCCTTGGGAACGTTGAAATTCAGTCTGTGAGGACTTCAGTTTGTGGGTCACATCACAGTTGGATGAACACCATTCTACTAACACCAAATCCAATATGGCGGACGTGTCGCGCATTTGAGCTTTGACCTTGACTATGCGTCCCGATTCTATCTGTCCTGCCCTCATGCCCAGGCACAGGACGCCGTATGCTAATTTTACGGATTACGCGCTCATTCTCGATTTTTCTGCTACTATACCTTCGATACGAAGCCTAGCGTTTCCCAGACTGTTCTCGTGGATTATGATGTTTCCCATTTTGTCGCCTCATCGATCAATTCTTCGCCTCGTCAAGTCACCGGGAGTAATGTCAGGATCGCTGTTTTTGCCGTAATCATTGACAAGTCAACCCTAGTCTTCGTTTAAATAATGCCCATACGCAAACAAATGATCCACCTAATGAAATTAAATTATCATTTTCCTCAAAAACGCTTACATTTTATTTGTACCTATATTCATTAAATAATACTCAGTACCCAAAGTAAAGCTAAGATTTCGTGCTATGCATGGCTTCCCACCGTAGTTGCCTCCCCCACAACGATCCATCTCACTTTTTCGTTTGGACACATTCATTTTACTGTAATTTCGCGCCTATAACCCGCGGGTTATATTATACAACTTTTTTTATTAAAAAATCGGCATGCGGGTTTTATGAGAAGAGTGGGTTATATGAGAGTATTTTTGTTCGCTAAAACAAAAAAAAAGAAAGGCCCATTTCTCAATAGACCAAACGCAACCAAGCTGTCGACACGCCATTAAGCCTCAATCCCCCCCCCCCAACGATAGCTGCAATAGCTGCAGTGACACGAATCATGTGAAAAGAGAGTAGAAAATCTCATTTTCCTCACTTTTAGCCTGCATCTCTTGTAGTATGTAAAATTCATGAAAACTTGCTGCTCTCGTTTCAAGATTTATTTGTTTTAATTGTTACCGTAATATTGAAACCAACTTTTATATGAATAGCAGCCAATTTCTTTTGTGCATATCAAGTTTACACGACCAGTTTTTGAGCCCCGACACTTTGACCGTGTGTGGGACTTAGCCGTCGAGCATCACGTTGTTGATCGATTATTCAGCTCTGGTTTGGTTCAATTTCCTTTTCCTGTACAAAGCGAATAGTGCCTGGAGCTGCTTTGGCGTGTGCTATAAGCAATGGCGTTTTTCACGGACGAATGTTCGTGCACTGCTGGTTATTTACGGTACCAATCTCCTTATTTTTAAGTGGTGCGGGTTATCTGGGAGGCAGGTTATACGTTATGCTCTGGGTCTAAATTTTAGCCTTCTTAGTGGGGTAAAATGTGCACTCATTTGTAAAATGCTGTGCTTGGAAGAAAAGAGATACTGACATGGAAAAGACAGTCCATAGAAACTCCGACTGCTGGAAAGCTGTGGGAGGGGGGGGGGGGGCACGATTAATAGGTTCCCTAGTATGTGGGAAGGGAAGTCTGGGGTTCGAGTTCCAGTCAAACAGTTGTTTTTCTATCTTTGTCAGCTTACCTTGTATCCCCACAAGGCCAGTCTTTAATGCAGAATACATTTAACAAAGTCAAAAGTGGTAATGAGCTGTTCACTTTTTTTGAGGAATTGACCACTTAGTAATCGAAACCATTTACCAGTTCAGTCCAGCCCGTCTCATTTCCTCTTTCAACTTTCAGGAATTGGAAAAACTTCATTCGCAAAGTGCTTTGCCAAATCGCAAGGATGTTTCCCAAAGCAACATCGTTCCTCCGACAGTTCTTTCAACGGCTGGAGGACAGCCCCCTATCACAGTTCTCACGCCATCTCACCCTGCACCGCAAGTATTGCCACACCCTCAAGCATCTGCTCACGTCCCACTTGTGAGTCAGCCATCTTCAGTGTCGATTGCCCCAAACACAACATCGATGCCTCCTCAACAAGCAGCTGCATCATCTGGTGGACCCATATTATCGCCTGGCGGTCCTGCCCCATCTGGCTCAGACTCTAATGCTTCTTCAGCTGCGTCGTCTTTGATGGGAGCCTCAGACATTGCATCTTTAGCTGATAATCAAGGAAAGGGGTCTCGTTTTCAAGTCAGTGTCGTCAAGGAAGATTCAACAGCAGGTTAGTTGATTTGCTTGGTTGTAGTTTGACGTGTTTCGACTTTGCTAGTAGTAGCTGTCCTTCTATTCAAGGCCTACACAATTATATAATCAAAAACTTTGCGCACTCGTTGTCCTTGAATGTGTTTTTTTGCATGCTGTCTATTTTTCTTAGTAATGAAAATAGCAGCGATTGCAAACTGCACTACAATTAAACCCTATTATAAGTTATCGCTATAAATTCACTCTCTGCAGGTCAAAATGTTGGAGATAGTAATTCTTCCACATGCAATCCACCGCAGTCGGAAGAACCCACTTCAGCTCAATCTACAATGAGTCGAGGGCGTTTCTCCGTTGTTAAAGTGTCAGATGACATCCCTGACAAAGGACATGCATTGACCCTGAATTTGCCGCAGGAGTCTTCAGATACGGTAACGAGTGAGCCTGGACACACCAACATTGATGGACAGGATGATGATCCGGTAAGACTACATGTGTTATCTTAACTATGTGCCCCTTTAGTAGCCATACTGGATGAATAGACTTTAAGGTTAGTTGGTATATCTTGGCTTAAGAAATGCCTTTTTGCACTATGTATGTAAGTGGCCTACCCAGGGCGAATCATTTCTTCTTCCTGAGACTTGATCCAAAGCGATGATTAAACTTGGCTAATTTTCATGTTTTATGAAGGCACTCGCTGTTGCTCCTTTTTTGCCTCAAGTATGGTTACAGTATTATCCAGGGTGGTCCACAAAAAACTGACGACCCAACATTTTCTGAGTCCAATTTTTCTACTTAGCACTCCTAGTACTGAGGGGTGCTAACTAGAAAAGTTGGACTTATAAAATCTTGGGTTGTCAGTTTTTTGTGGACCTATACATTGCAATAGATAAGCTGGTTTATTCTGCAAGGACATTTCTCTTCTTTCCTCCTCCCCCTCCCTCAGAAGATAAAATACAAAATGTACATTGAAGGTGAACAAGTTAGGGTTGTTAAGAAAATTTCTGATAATAATTGGCCTAAGAAGTCTCAAAACTATAAAAAAAATTTAAAGGCATGCTTGCTACTGGGCCCATTTTCTTAAATGTTGCCTCTTCCAAATGTAATTTCTGGGTATGCCACTCTATTGAATTTTCAGTAAAAGCTGCTAACTCGGTAAGGATATTTGTTCAACTACACGACGGAAAGTTACAAATATCAATAGTGCTCCGACTTTCAGATGAATTGTGCAGAATCTTGCAAAACTTTCAGTCCTTGACCTTCGCTAGTTGTCTTTAATTTTTCATCGTGTTTTAGTGCTTCTGGCCATCATGTGGACGAGTCTGCATTTTATCGTACTGATGTGTGGATGTTTTATTATAAGTTGGCACTTATTTTCCGTCGGGAGGAGTACGACATTAGGGCCGAAATTACAGGCAACCTGGGTGGGGGTCCATTAGCTAGGTTCTTCTTGGTTGGGATTCATAAGAACGATCCACGTTCTGTATTCACAAACTTTCGGTTGTTTTGAAGGGGGTGGAAAGTCTCTTCCTGCAACGATCTTCAGTCTCATTTTGATCGTGTCTTTCTTCGGCCAACATCATTGCTGTTCTGCTTGCCCAGATTTGAATTTTTCCGCGTGTGGGTAAGCAGAACAGCAATGATGTAGGCCGAAGAAAAACACGATCGAAGGTTGCAAGAAGAGACTTTCCATCGCCTTCAAAGCAACTGAAAATTTGCGATTACCGAACGGTATTTTGTGTTTGAGAATAAGCGTAGAAAACGTGGATTAATCTTAAGAATTTGCTGGACACTACCAAATTAAAAATCGACGTTTTGATATTTTTGAATTGATTGGAATTAGTAGCAAAGCGACCATCAGATTTTGTATATTCAATTTTTATCTCGTGTAAGTGGGGTTTGCATGATTTGTGTTGATTTTTGCAATGTATTATGACTTATAATTAGTTAACACTCCAAACTACAAAAGCACAACTTTTTGTCGATACTCTACATCAACATAATGGTTTATGCACTGACCGCTAATCAATCCATTGCTGTGAATCAGTTTTACCATTTAACTGCTAGAAGATATTAGGTTGTAATCCCATGAGTGTATTAGGCTTCGCATTTCCCACTTTGAATTCGCTTCTCTATATGATAGTAGTTGCAACGACATTCTTCTGCTCGTTGCTGGTTCAGTCTGGAGAGCATTGCCTGCGCCAGTTGCCTGGGAAGGAGGCAATACACATCAATGTTAGATTTTTTCTCAATATTTATAACAGCCTTGCTAAAATCGAAAAACTGGCTAGAACTATGAATTCGTTAGAATTGGTGCAATTACGCATTCCGTTACACATTTAAACAAAATTTGCATACTTCGTCGAGTTCTTATGTCCACCCTTAACAGTATAATGGGACTGTAAAGCTACAACCGTAAAGCACAGCATGTTACTATGATCGTTGCTTTCACCCTTCAAAATGAGTTTGACGTACTTGTCCTAAGTGTCCGTGTGGCAACCTACTTAAATACAACTTAAAAATTCCATCACTTTTAAAACCCAGTGGGTTTTAACCATTTGTATCCATGCTACCCTTTAACTTATCCCTGTTATTATTTTGTTAAGCTTGCTTAGTATAGGTAACTTAGATTGGCTTAACTGTAGCGTGTATTTGATTATTTTGCTTATTTTTATTTTTTTTTTTTTTGTTTATAGTTTATGTATTATTTTGTAGTGGCTCAATTTATTATTAATTTGCTTGCATGTTTTTTTACACCGCCTTATTTTATTTTAATACATTATTTACACCAGGACTCATTATTGATGCCAAGGAAGACGAACCGCTCAGTTTCAGTTCCTTCCCCCAGGGGCGGTCTCCCTCCTAATCTGCCACGCGATAACCGCTTGCAACAGTCTTACAGCACGTGGCAGATTCCGAGTGCGCCCACAACAAGTGACCCATCAAACCCTTCATTGCATGACTCCATGCTTGCACGTGATCCCCGCTTGCCATCATCAGCAACTGTCTTAGGCCATGATAACTTCAAGCCACCTGCAGAAACTCTAGAATCAGCTCTTGTTAACATAATGCGTGGGGCAATGAGAGGTGCTATGTCGAACTTGATTGTATCCCTGAAAAATTCCATGTCCGACGTAACTGTGGATCAAGCTGGTGCCCAGGGAAATGAATCTGTGACAACTTCACAGACGTTTGAACAGGACTCAGTCGTAACATCCTCCGCACAGCCTGTTAGCTATCGAGAAGTGGGCATTCAGACGGACAAGTTGCAAATGAAGAATGTCGGTATCAATACACCACGCCCTGCTCAGAGGGTACTGACGCCCCCACAACACTTGGCTTTAGGTGGCTCGCTACACAAAATGAAAAGTGAAACGTCTCTGAATACAATAGGTGGTGTTTCACCCACTTCACATCCTTCACTTAGTCCTTCTCAGCCTCCGACACCTACGCTAACCGTGCCCAATCGCGTGCAGCGCTTAGCATCACCCGGATTTGAACATTTGGCCATTCCACGTTCCCCCAGTGTCGTTGACTTGGCTTCTGCTTCTCGACAAAGCACTCTGCAAGTTGATGGGTACGTGCCCAACAGCGGAGGTTTGTCGCGTGCCAAAAGTTTTGCTGACATGTCTCAGTTTGCCCAATCCAACATAAGTCCTCACGTGGAAGATGAGATGCCACCTTCCGGATCGGGCCTGTCACGCGCCAAAAGCTTATGGGATGTATCGCAAGTGGAAAAGCCTGCTCGTACAGCCAGTGCAGGTGAAGTTCTCACATCCCATTTGGCACAGCCTCTTAGTCGTCCCGCTAGCATTTCTGATGTTTCACAACTCAACCAGAACTCTCGTTCGAAAAACATGCTGGACTATGGTCGTTCGGTACCTTTTCGGCAATTCCTGGTAAGACAAGTGCGTACAGCATTATACTAACTATATAGATTTATTAAAATAGTCATGGTATGAACTTACACATTAAGTATACTTAAATTCATCAGAGCTGGTCAAAAAATCTGCAGCGCCAAAAGCACAGGCGCAGCATTTGGGTTAGGGAGAATGCATTTTTACAATATAGCTTTATTTATTTTGCTGAATGGCTACATCACTATTAAAAAAGAAATGCTTTGAATAGCTTGTGGGTAAGACCTCAGAACTTGTGTAATCCACCATTTACAAGTTCTGAGGTCTCGTCTGCAATATCTGCGGGTGGGAGGAGTGCAGTTTTACAATATGGCGTGATTTGTTGTTTTTCTGTTAACGAAAAAATGCTGCAAAGATCTTGTGGACGAGACCACAGAACTTGTAAATGGTGTTTCCGTCGTTACTTTACCATGTTTTACTTTTTTTTGTGTGTGGTTGTTCCTCTGTCCGAGAATTACGTATAACAAGATGTCTGTGATAATAGCATGATACCTAACTTGAGTTTAACTAATCCTCTCCATGTACCATGAATAGCCTGCACAAAGGCTTCCTTAAAACTAAAGCACATGCCGAATTTTATTGAATTGTAACTTACCGAGTAGTCCACTTTGCGTAAAATTCTGCACTTGCACATTAGAATCTGAGAATTAATAAATCTGGGGACAGAATTTGAGAAACCGTTACGAATGGCAAATTCGTAAAAATAAGCTGGCATTATTAATATTTGTTTATCTGTACATTCGTTTTAAGAGTTCATTTTAGCCGTATATATTTGTGCTGATTAATAGCTGATCAACCAAACTCTAAAAAAGTTCTTATTAAGCGGGAATTCTTGTTGTCAGAGTTATTATTAAAGAGGTTGCACTCTATCTGTTGAACATTTGAATAACTTCCACCAATTTTTGACCGATTCTGACATTTCAATATGCCAAATTGATCGTCTCATTCAATTTCGTATATTAGAATGTCAATTCAATGTCATTTAGCATTTTTCAGATTTTTTTGAAATCTGCATCAGGGCCAAAACATTTTGCTATTTTAAATCAGTTTCGAACCAGAAAAGAAGCAGTTAGCATTCATTGGAATCTAATGCTTTCTGTGAATGATTCTGCCGTATAGTACACGAGTTCATTTAGCATACTTTTGGTGTGTATTTAATTTGCGATAGCAGCTGGTGTTAAAATTCCTATCTTAATTTTTAAATTAATTTATTGGTGTGTATTTAATTTGCGATAGCAGCTGGTGTTAAAATTCCTATCTTAATTTTTAAATTAATTTATTCATGTTAGGTTTAAATTGGTTATCATTATTTTATTCATTGTGGTTTGAGTTGCTAAACTGATAGGTGAATTTGGATTTTTCATTGCATAGCTACAAAATAGGGGGTCCGATTTTAATGCAGTAGGCTACCATGTTTTGAACCACTGAGTAGACAAAGATTTTTTCCAGCTTTTTAGCCAGTACTTTTAAAATTGTTTTTATTCTTCCTTTATACTATGTTGCTGCTTAATTAATGTGTGCTTTTGATACCTCTTTAGTCTGCTATGGCAGCAGATAGACAGAGGGCTGAAGCCGAGGAGGAATTTGAAGATGTGTTCAATGACGATTCGTTTAAGCTCATTCTAGCCAGGTAAGTACAGGGATTTAACGCCCAATGTTCCAAGTGCCTCTTAATGAAGTTATGAGTTTCACTATAATAGACTTGAAATGAGTTTTTTTTTTTTAATGCTGTGTTGTGAATTTCTATGAAAATACAGTTGTTTGTTCACAAAGACAATTTCACGCCCAAGTTCAAAAACATCAAACCTGATTATATACGAATAGAATTTCAGCGTGAAATTGTCTTCGTGAATTCTTCGAACATTCAAAGTAAGATGGTTCGTTTTTTTAAGTTGTTTGTTCGTTTTATTGGTTAATTTTACAAAGTAATCTATTTACTGTTTGAATTTTTGATTTAAGATTGGTGTCACTGAATGGTGCTAGAAATAAACGATTAAATGGAGTACTTAAACATCGCCCTTAGTAAATTCAGCGACATTTTGAATTTGAATGCAAACTAAAAGTATCATAGTTTATAAAGTAATGATTTTTTTCACATTAATTGCTGTGGTTGTAGAATTGTTACGTAGATAAGGGTGAAATTGTGTCCCCAGCTGCCTTTTTTTTTTATTTAACTAAAGTCGAAACCAATTTTTTGCAGGCAACAAAGAGAAAGAGAAGAGCTAGAAATTCGACACCGTTTTGAAATTGAGTCGTTTCGCCGCCGAAGGAAACAAGGCTTGCCAGATGAGGTACCATCTCGCTCACCGCCAAAAAATCTGGTTCTAAGTTCTAACCCCCATAATTCAAGTGGAAGTGTTGGCGGTTCCCCACGGGGTCCAATGCTCTCTCCAGTCGGCCAGCTTTCTTACCAGTTCCCAGGTTCATCGCCGCCGTGCTCACCACCAGTAACACTCACAGCAGCTTCGAGCCATGCCTATGCCCAGATGCTACTAAGGCCAGGAATTCAGCGTTCCAATTCTGAAGGGCTGCAGTCATTTGCCCCCTTGGGTCCGTCGTCACCGTCGCCCAGCGGAATGTCTAAGTCCAATGTGAAGGGAAAAACCTTAACTGAGGACTTGCTTCGCTTAGTTCATGACCTTGGTTCAAAGGGTAAGATGGGTGCTGGCAAGGATTCATCGCCCGATACCAGGTTAACCTTGAATGACATCAAGAGCAAACAGATGGTGGATTCCGTGTCTCCACCAACTTGCATAACGCCTCCACCTCAAGCAATGGCAGCTGCTGCCTTGTCCCCGCAGTCTTCTCCAGCGCTCTCACGAAAGATGTGTGGGTCACCTGGCGGTAGTCCAGGGACCATAAGCCCCCTTACTTTGCAGCAGCTACAAGCATTGCAAGGCAAGTTCCCGAAGCAAGGAGCTAGTTGGAGTGGACTGCCTCAGGGTGTTAGTGCCGCAGCCTTCTTACAGCTTATGCAGCAGCAGTCGTCTTTGGGCCACAGTTACGGTTCAAGTCCCCCTAGCAACAACAATAACAAATGAGAGCCGTTGTGCGAGTGCAAATGTAGTATATAATGCATTTCATTGTGTGGAATGCTTGATAATTGAATGAGACAATGATTTGACTTGTTGCCCTGTCGTAGCCACCATCCCTGCAGAAATGCTGATAGGCTGCAAGAAAAGGGAGGTGGCAGTGTAGAAACTTAAAGAGGGCAGGCAACACGAAAGTCTATGCGACTCAAGATGTTAGAGAATAGCAGGCGGTGAAGGAGCTGAAACAAGTTTGTTTTTGCTGTGTCTGATGCCACACGGATGCAAGGAGAGACTCCCTTTGTACCAGTTTGTTTCCTTGCTTACTATATGTTTCAAACTAACAGATCCCCGCTACCAGTTTGCAGCATCTAGTTTTCATTATCTTTTAGCCAGTGTTACGGCAAATTCCTTGTCTAATACACAGATGTAAGCGATCCAGTCCGAGCTTCTCGTCATATCCTTATTGCTTAAGGCAATCATTCCTAGCCATTCGTCCATGTTCTGTCGAGCTGCGAATTCTGCATGCTTATCTTATAAAACAAAAATTAATAATAAGAAACTTCCACTCCAGCATCCTTACCAGGTGTTTTTTCCTTTTTTTTTTCTTGTTGCAAACGTTGCGTACGATGAAGCACTGTATGCTTTCATCCGTTCTTCCAGCTTCAAACGGTGCCACCGATTGCTCGATAGCCACAAGTGCATGCCTTAAACGACTCCTAACGGACGTGGCAAAACTCCAAACAGCTTAACATTTTGAAATTTCTGAAGTATTTTCTCTTCTAAACCGAAGAAGTGCTTTTAGAAAGAATCAAATGTAGCTGCTCTTCATCTATCTTGCAATGATCAATGATGCTCTCGCTTTTCAAAGAAGTTATTTTGGGAGAGAGTAATTCTAAAACCAAACCAAAAAAAAAAGTAATGGTGTAGCCTTGTTTCTGCCTAATTAACTAACTAGCTCAAATTAAAATTCAGAAGAATATTGTGATGAACTTTCTGTATGTTGTGAACCTTCGCCTTTCCCTTCTGCTGTGTACCGTACTTCACATTAAAATTGGAAAATCCACTTCTAAGCAGTGCTTAACACTGCTTCTCTGTATTGTTGTATGCTTTGCAGATAAATGGCCAAGTCCTACGAGTACTTCTGATCTAAAGTTTTTTTTCAATGCATGTGTGTATCTCCAGCGTTCGATAGCCAAAGGTGTATAATTTCATCAAACTGTCAATATCAAAAAATGGGGAAGACAATTTCAGAAGATGGTCACGCGAGTCACATTTGAACTAAATGCTGTGTAAGTGTTTGCATAAATTTTTAAAAAGTTGACCACAGAATTACAGAAATCCGCCTTTCACGAAGGGCTTTATTTGCCGCCAACATTTTGGGAACTGTTCTACATAATAGTTTTGTAGATTGCGACAATTTAAATTTGTATTTCAATAAATGTCTTTGCTTGTAGAAAATGATATTTTCACAGCAAAATAAGGTGTCAGGTTATAACAGAACAGAACAAATTGGTTTTGGGATTTGTAGCTATTAGCGTTTCGGCTTATTTACGAATGGCCAAGCTTAAAACAACCTTGTAGCTAAGATAACAAAACTCAAATAGGTCTATGTAATAGACTCAACACATCCATAGTGTAATGGATCCATTTCATATCGCTTGTTGGTTCAATATTTAATAATAGTTTAATGAGCAGACATGGGGAGCTTGCTATTGGTCCATTGCTTAACTGTTCGCCCAGTTCCAATATGCGGTCGTCAAGGGTGTACACCAGGTTGATGATGGTGGTAATATTAATAACAAATTTATAATTATTACACTAAAATATAACAATAATTATTGTATGCTGAGGATAGGATGTGAGTGATGTGGGATTTCGGACCGCCACTGATATATGATACCCCCTGTCTTCCGTTCAACGAAAGTGGTTACTCCACACACAAGTGTTGACGTGATTGGGTTGAATTTTGTACGAGATGAAAGTAAATGTGAACAAACTCAAGAATAATGATGTTTATTGTGTTTTTCTTCATGTGCAGGCTGTGACAACTCTAGCTTTTCTTAGTAGTTTATGATGCACCAAAACTTGATGCTAGCCAAGAAATAATATTGCACTGCTAATACCAAGTAACTTGAGCCTCATTACCTTTGCCTCAAGCATCTAAAAACTAAATTTTATTCTGCATGAATTTTTTTACGAACAAAAAAAAAGGATGAAAGGAAGAAAAAATATTTTGTGGTAAATGATAGTCGCTGCCGAAGTACATCGTTTATTTCAAAGTTGCCTGTAGGGGAAAATTACAGTTCGTAAATGTTTTAGAGAAAGAAACTGATTCTTATGCGATATGAATTTGCGCCACACGTTATTGGCTTCAAAACATCATCAGCACTTGGGACTACACAAATTTGTGTCCTGTTACGGTAGTAATAAGAAATTTCAAATTTATTTGAAGCTGTCATTTATAAACCGTTGTATTACTGTACTCTCATTAAATTTGTGTTAAAAACAAAAAGGTAGTTTTATTTTAAAAGGAACTGCATGTGTTACAAAAAACTAAGGAATTGATAGTACAATAAAACCTCTTTAACTCGAACTCCAGCGAGACTGGCATTGCAGTGTGAGTTTAACGGAAATGCATTAAAACACTAGACAGGCCATAGGCCTGGGGAATACCGAGTACATCTTTGCATTCAATGTTTGCTAAGTGCAGATTGGTTTAATATGTGAAATGTACTTCTAATTCTTCAGTAAAAACAGCAGAAATACCTTTTCGGGTACAAAAGCATGGTGTCAAGTAGTAAAATTGCCATCTGGAGTTTGAGATAACCAGGTTAATTTTGTATTGGGCCAACCAAATAGCACAAAATTGTTTGACTTGAACCGATAGTTTGACTCGTCGAGTTTGAGTTAACGAGGTTTTACAGTATTACCTATTTAAAGTTCAAGCTTGCTTTGTAAGGTGGCATTGAACCTTGCTGTGTAATTAATTAATTAATTAGTCTACATCGCATTGGTTGAGGCATTTTGTACCCAGGATTTATCTGAAAGTTTATTCGTTGCCCTTCCAGATTATGTAAGCGGTATGTAATTATTACAGTGAATATTGCACCAGTTCAACACCAGCTATGTGGAGGTGAGCAGCTACTGCAAAAATTACTTGGATTTTTGGCACTAGGGTGCAACACCCAGGAGAATTTTGTGATAAACTAGTAAATTTGTATTTATAACGGGTAATTTTATTTTCTATTTGTGATTTTTCCACTCTTTAGCGACCTTTTCAGGTTTTAGTAAGTTTATGGTTACCATACAGCTTGTAATTTTAGGTAATGCAGTTGGTACGTAATTTGAACAATGCTAGCAAGTTGCAACAAGTGACGTTTATAATTTGAATTTCATACTGATACTCAGTCAAATGAAAAAATTGGTTGGAGTTACCGTAGATTTGATAATTCTGAATTTGTGATACTTTGATGAGGGAATCGTGTATAGTATTTACCCGACTGAACTGTTGAACGGCCAAAATTCTTGAGAGTACAGCAATGGAGGTTATATGGATGTTCCAAAGTGTACATTTTAGACATAAATTACTTTAAAATACTTATCCAGTCATGCAATTTTATTCTTGAAAAGGTGCTGGTTTGGTTACTAAAAACTATTAAAAAAAAATAACAATATTAGCATCTACTGTATACGCAAAAGGATTTTAAGTTAAAAAGAAATAACGATTTTTGGTTGAAAGAAAGTGATTTGTTTTATTTTCTTGGTTACAATTAGAGCAGATACTTCAGAACAATATTAACACACTCCTAATGGTACGTATGTACATAATGCAGGGTAAATATTTACGTTGAATGTTACGTTAATGGTTCAGCTGCAAAGAAACTGTTACAGATTACATAAGTTACAAATGCTTTATTTATAGCTTGGCTTTAGAAGAGCATTATTTTGTGGTGCATTTCATCGTTGCAATTGGGCATTCTGTATAGCATTCATTGTATTGAGGGTTATTAGCAGGACCAAGTTTATACCATGGGATGGGGGTGGGGAATAAGTCTTTAACAGGCAACAATACATACAGTTAGCTTACAGTCAGCAGATTTCGTTATAGATTTGATTATCTTAAGCAAGGTGGGGTACATTGAAATGCAAGTAGCCATATTGCATGAGCTTAAAGTTTTGTCGAAATGCAGTCTTACCTTCAGGATTGTTCCAACTCGTGCGTTAAACATAATGTTTGTTGTGGTGAGGCGTAGAGTTAAAAGTGCATTTAATATCGCGAGATTTAATGATTTAAATAGGCGTGATGGTTTTTTACTGATATAATTTTAGGGCAACGTGGATGCCTAATGGCTTCTAGTACGGTGGGTGGTATAAATAAATATAAATACGTGAGAAAGAAAAATCTGCTAGCCTAAGTGTTAATTCTTATTTTGATAAGTTTTTTAAGCCAATAAGCCATAAGCTTGTACAGGGCATTGTTTCTCGTTGAGTGTTGAATAATGCGGGTAAAGCTTGCTCAGCATCCATGTTGGATTTGTTAAATGCTAATATCAAAACAAATGAAAATGATTAGGTTTGTGGTTTTTTTATAATTTTTTTTTTTTTGTAAAATAACCAAGATACACGTGAAATAGTATAACAGAAGAGATATTTCTAAATTTGCATGTGTTACAATATATTTTTATCGATGGGTTCATGTAGCAAGATAAGACTGCATTTCTGACAGGTTTAATTTGCACTGTGGGGGAAAACATCCAATTAGCACACGCGTACATACCTAAAGTAAAGCAATCTACGGTTTAAATTAGTCCACTTACAGTATGTGGCCTCGTTCTTGTGATAAATTTGCATTGTTGTTTAGTAAAGCTGGTACTTAAAACAAACTATTCAGGTTTCCATCCTTATTTAATAGTTGTCTTGTATTATCGTTTATGAATTAATAGTGATAGTTGTAAGGGCATTTTTTTTTTTTTATTTAACTAAGGAACTTTTATTTTCCCCTCGTATCTGTGGTTCAGTTTCTAAATATGTTATTTTTTTTAATGAAGAAAATATTTACTGTACAATTGGTTCTAGTGATGAAGAGAAAAATAATAACCCTTTCTTAATCCAAATCTGTCCGGTTTTTTTTTTTTTAGAGTACATTGTTGTGGTGTTAATGAACAGATACCTTGATGCAGATTTGCTTCTTACTTTCAGTTGAATGGGTAAAGAAATTGTATATTTTGTACTTGATTCTTGTACATTGTTGTTAACATTTGCAGATTTGCCCTGTGAACACAGATGCTGCCTAGTTCTTCTTGCCAGTCCTGTTCTGGTTTTATGTGTTCTCTTTGTAAAGAAGTTAATTTCTTTGCTTTGTTACGTAACAATTTTGCAAAAATGAAATTTGCTAAACTTCGAATAAACAAGTAAATTCATTGCAACAAAGTCAATTATTCATTGAAAAGTTGTTTCCTTTTCAGGGGCCATTCAAAACTTATAATACTATGGTCACTACGGAGAGGGAGCTGGTTCCTTATTGACTACATGTGGTGGGGAATGATCTCATGACCGCTGCCAGTTCGCCAAAATGCAGTGGCCAACCAAAGGGGGTTGTATCGTGCGACATGCAGCCTTGATATAGAATACTGTACTAGAACGAAAGGGACAAAACTGTCCCAAAAATCTGGATATTATTTGCTTAAAGGGATATACCTCCCAGCGCCATTTTTCTCGATCCTCCACATCAAGTACAGTTCCAAAGGTTTACTTACCGTTAGTCTTTTCCTAGCTAAAAATCCTTTTTTAAATGTGGCGTCTAGGAGATTTTCTGTTGAATATGATAGAACTTTATTTACGAACGACCCGTAAATATATCATGCTTTGGGCGCTTACAATAACCATGACGTTTCGTCTGTGTGTGTGTGCATGTACTAATTTGCTAATAATTACCATGAAATCAAAATTCTA
Organism: Lithobius niger; assembly: GCA_023313725.1. Taxonomy (NCBI): domain Eukaryota; kingdom Metazoa; phylum Arthropoda; class Chilopoda; order Lithobiomorpha; family Lithobiidae; genus Lithobius; species Lithobius niger. Next base: position 58,881 of record JAHWFP010250516.1, read on the forward strand.
AAAGTGTAATGTGGTACAAATTAAAATTAATTATTCCAATAGATCGCCAAAGCAAAATTATAAGACAGTAGCTTAGAAAATTATAAATTGTGATGTTAAAATAGGAGAATCATTCCTATTTGTGACGACACGATTAATGCGTTCATGCTAGTTCGTCTATTACGCACAATGCCAAATGAGACAGTAGCTACGTTCTTAGCTGCGAAGAACGTAGCTACTATCTTAGATGACAGTGCTCGTATTTGCTCGGAAGACGATCAGCGCGAACTGCTATAAGGCAGGTGGAATGTTTACGGCAGGCCGGGTGTCGCTTTAAGTTGACTGTAATAATTTGGAATTTTATTGGAGGACAAGAGACTAACGGGGGCATCAAATACAGGTAGCTTGCGTGCATACGTTTAGGGGAAAAGTCTTTCTTACTATCTGCAGAATACTTCCTTTCAGTAGATATGCTAAAGTCACTTATTTTGTGCTTTTCATTGCCCGACTTAAATTAATTTAATTGTTTGTCAAATAATCAATTACTGTCTAGCTTGGCGCAATGCCCGTAGGGTGAGAGCGTGTCAAAACGGTTCCGGTACTATCTAGCTCCTGCCAGGGGCACTGTTCTGCATTCCTTATTAGTGCTGGCACTGCCGCCATCATGGCGTATCTTGTTTGGGCACAAGCGTGGCAACATCTCGCCTGTTATGCTGTTTAATTTTCACCCGTTTTAGTCATTGCCAATGCAAATTCAAACACTTAGTTAATCGCTACTGGAGATTTCCCTAAATGCACTCCCTGCAAAACTCTATCCGATTTACATCACACATGCAGAAAATGCCGTTCTTGTAATTTCTTGGAATCGTAAGTGTGAAATCGGTTCATTTCATGACAATTTACCTGGAAAAAGTGTGTTCAAAAACAGGATCAACGTGATCTTTTGGGTACCCAAAATTTGTGTAGGTCTACTCCTCGTCTACAGAATCTCCTAGGATTCTGTATCTTTTAAGTCCATGTTCGACCTTGGATTGGAAAAAATGCTTACCGATTCCCCTGTTGATCTACATTACGTTTTCCTTCACAAAAAAACGCTGACGACATCGGTGACAAGGCCTGCGGCAAAGCTGCGATATCTGAGTCAAAACCGCCAATTTATTTCTTCCCTTCGGTCGAAACCCCAGATTTTCGTCAAACTGATTTAAGTTTTGTTATTTCCGAAGTTCGCAAGTCTACCGAAGTAAGCTTTTAATGCGAAGTTTGGCATGGTCGAATCACAGTTATCTGGTGTTATCGAATTGACACTTGTTTCGATGCATTCGAGCAACGCTTTTTCCAAATGGCGGCGTAAAGGTGACTTAGGTCAGTGCTGCCATCTGCGGAGAAGAAAGGGAAGTGTTCGGTCCGCGCGACTCACAAACAGGCCGATGTAATGCACGGGGCAGACTTAGCAATTTCGAGCATCGTTAAAGATTGCGGTGGGAAGGAAAGGAAGGAAAAGATCGTTACAGCCTTGTAAGGATGAATATGTACACAGTGGAAATAATGCAGGAAATGTTGTTACACGTACACTAAAATTAAACAAAATGACAAACTTGCTAAATGTAACAACAGTAAGAATGGTGAAGTAGAAAAAAGCATGATTGTCTCCGCCCAGTAGCCACGTTTAGTATTCTCTCCAACATCCCTCGGAAGTTGGACACGGTTGGTCAGCGTCAGTTGTCAGGGCAGCCGTGGCTCTGACGTAGCGCTTGTTTGGGAGCACAAAAGTAGTTGTTGATCTTCCAGTTCCCAAAGGCACGGAGTGGGGACCGACAAAATTAAACCTAAAACGATCAAGTCACCCTATCAGGTTGACAAAAGTTCTATAAAGGTACCGCCACCCAAAGCACAAAAGCGTGAGCGGTTGCCGAATAAAGGCTAGATTAGTTTCTCTGAGACTACCACCGCTGACGCTATTAAACGCTGTTGTTTAGATGAAATCAACAAGGTGGTGAAACAATTTTCTGTTAAGACTTAAAAGTCACCGAAGTCAGCTATATGACCAGAATCACCAATGTCTCCGATGTCGCCATTGTCGTCAAATTTTCACAAGAATAGGAACATTGCACATAAATCGAAGGACAAGCATAGTTTTTGCCAAAGTCACCGATGTCAATCAAGTCGTCTTTGTACCAAATGTTCACAAGAACAGGAACAGTGCGCATAAATCGAACTGCTAGCATAGTTTTCAACACGGCAGCCTCCCTTAAGGTCACACTCCTTTTTTATCCTTTTTATCCCTTTTGGTGTATGAATTTGTAAAAATTTTATTTAGTCTAATTTCATACAAGTTGTTCTGATCTCAATGAGCGTGAAGAAACCTAAAGATTAGTCTCGATTTTGAGGCACAAGTATTATCTATTTTCTAAAGTAACTTCTGTCCAGAGGGACTTTTTTTTTACCACGGAAAAGTTGGCGATAATGCAATCATTCACGTACGTCATCTAGAGTCAATCTAGCATTAATATTAGATCTCTCGTTTTTTTCTGGACACAGTGAAGCGAATTTTTATCCCTTTTGGTGTATGAATTTGTAAAAATTTTATTTAGTCTAATTTCGTACAAGTTGTTCTGATCTCAATGAGCGTGAAGAAACCTAAAGGTTAGTTTCATTTTGAGGCAAAAGTGTTCTCTATTTTCTAAACAAACTTCTGTTCAGAGGGTCTTTTTTTACCACGGAAAAGTTGGCGATAATGCAATCATTCACGTACGTCATCTAGAGTCAATCTAGCATTAACACAATGTCTTTGTTTCTATTTATTCACAAATTTCGGTATTGTAATTCGCATTGTATTGTGTAATTCGCATTGCATTCGTATTGTAATTTGCAGCTGAGTTATTTCTAACCATACAAACTTTCGGTAACATGAGCTGATCATGAACAAGATTAGGCCTATGTGATCGATTATTGACGTGCATGATCTGGATTCAGTCCAGCAAAAACACAATGCGTTTATTCTCATTTATTCACAAATTTAGTTTACTAGATCGTCCTCCTTCCAATGTCGAACATAATTCAAGTGGAAACTAATTTCTAACCATCACCAACCTTCACAACAACACGATTGTAAATTGTCGCAATTTTCCAGAAAGTGGTAAAGTGGACATCATTTTCTCCGTGGAGAACAGAAAACTGTGTCTACTTGACCACGTGCACGTCATCACATGCACTTTCCGATTGTGAATTGTGTTGTCTGTTTTGAAGGTTGTTGATGGTTAGAAATTAGTTTTAACTTTGAATTCTGTTAGATATTGGAAGGAGGACGAGCTAATAAACTAAATTTGTGGTTAAATAAGAATAAAGGCATTGCTTTTTTGCTATAGTGAATCCAGATCATGCAAATGAATGATCAATTGCGTAGGCCTAATATTGCCAACTTTTCCGTGATTACAAAAGCTTCCGTGAATCGTGTTGGATTAAAAGTTGATTTGGTTAAATTCGTGAAGCTTGTAGTTAATTTTGCTGCAGAAAAACCTTACAGGGATGAAATGTTGATTTCGTTAAATTGTAAGAAGGTTTTAGTTAATTTTGCTACAGAAAACCGATGATTTTTAAGAGGTGAGCGTCAACTAGAATACTTCACGATTTTGACCTTCGAGCATTTCAGGGGGCTGGGTGTTAACATTAACTGGGCGTTGACTACACCTTTACCTTTACAGTACTGTTATTCACTTCTTTAATCCCAAGGCTGAGCGGTGGTGAACTTAATCGCGCATTTCAGGGGACGCACAAGTGCCCCCCCCCCCCCCCTTCCCGGGGGGTTGGATTTGACGTGCCAGCCATAGGATGATTCTCTTTCCCCCATCCATTTCTGGGATTGACTTAACAAGAAACAACGATCATTTGGTCTCCCCTTACCCCCAGCCACCCTCTGGGATTGGGACGTTGACTTTTTAGTCGTGTTAGATCCCCAAGGTCTGGTAGTCCTCTATTGTTGGTCCTGATGATGGTTCCCTTGATCAGTCTATGCTCGACGTACGCCCTGGGGTTTTTAGGTTAACGGTTCCTCATGTTTTTCCCTTTAGTGTTGTTTTCCCGTTACCTGCTTGCAATAAGTTAGTTGTAGCTTTCTCCCACTGGCTATTCTTACACTTGGAACGATTCAAGGGCATCTTGCTGACCCCTCCCCACGAGGTTGACGCTTATCATAGTGAAAAACTTCTTTTTACATGTAGAACTTAGTCCGCGGTGCTCAAAAGCTGAACACAACATGTGAAAAGAGGTCTGTTTGGTGGTTCTCACAGAGCAACATTGTTGATTCCTGATGTAGAAACTTGATTCTAAACATTGTTTGTGTTTGGTTTGGTGACAAACCCTTTGTACCATCGATCTTACACGTGGTATGGACATACTTCTGTCACTGTTGTCGTCGTCGTCGTTTTCTGTTCATTCTGACTTGGTTCATTCATTAGTGTTGGATGCAGTTAGGCCTGCCGTGGTATTTTGGATAGGGGCAGAACGGACTGTTTGAATAGGGAGTTTCTTTTGGGCTACAAGGAATTTGATCAAGTTTTGGGGTTTTTCAGGTCAGAATTTCTCCTAATTTTCCCTCGTCTGAATCTGGGGGACCTTGGCGTTTCATGTCCATGGTTGTGTTCCTACTATGAACGAATACTTTCTCAGGCTGTGTCACTGTGTGTATCATACCAGGTGCAGTACAGTGTTTTGGGGGTCGTTTCGACAGACACTATAACACGGTGAAGGCCAGTTGGCAATGGATTCAAAGGACATGTATGTCCGGGTCCATGTTTGTGCATTTCTGAACCCCTCTTTCATTGTTTACTTTCAACGTTTTAGAAGAGAGAGATGAACCGATTCTCAAATCTTCTGATCCACCGCTTGGGGCGATCAGATTTGCTTCTGGACATGTTTGCACCTCTGGGCAATTAGACCCCTCGACCCCCGATCTGCGCTTCGTTCGGCGCTTGGTTGGATTAAAATTGTTTTACTAGGACCTTGTGGTGAGAACAAGTGTAGTGCAGTGGAGCCCATAATGCAAGTATGCCGACCGAAGAATGGCGCCTCCTGGTGACTCTTGTGCACAGTCCGTACGCTTTCCGCAGATCCTGGGCTGTCTGACTTGGTGGTCTAATGAAGTTGAGTGAATTTACGAGGCATTTGTTGAGGAAGGTAGCCTGTTCCTGTTGCAGGCAGCTTTTCAGGTCAATACCTCTCCTGACAGTGTTTCTGGAAGGATTGAAACATCATTCAGTGGGATGTACCAGGGACACGTATTGTAAATTTTACTTTGGCTTAGCTTCAGCATTTAGCTCTATCGGTATAGGTACCTTCAATCTATTACGATTTGTTAAAATTCGCTAGTTCTATAAAATTCGGCAATAAGTTTTCACAACTTGCTCGGTTGTGCTGTTACCCGGGATTGGAACTGTCCTGGAATTTGAACCTCTTGTACAACAGTTGGGTATACTTTATATCCCTTTCATTATCTTAAGGCCCTCAACCGTGATGTTTTTATAACTCACGCGATTGGTAGTTCCACTGATGCACTCCTTTCAATGATTTTATTCGTCGTTTATATTCCAACCTGGTATAATTTGGATTCATCGCTTTGACTAGGGGGTTTTCACGTTTGTATGTGAACCTAGCCTTCACATGAGGTTAAGCCTGGTTTTGCAGTTTACCACTTACACATTGCAATTAACACTTTGAATCAGTGTCTGTCGGTTGTCAATTTTACTCTTGGTAAATGTCAGGAAAATCGTCAACTTGGGATAGAAGGTTCTGGAATGGGAACACAAGGGTGTTTTTTTAGGATGGAACATCTCCTTCACTAATAATAATAAGAATAATTGCTCAAAATGAATTGTTAGGTGTAACATCGTGAATAATTTTTTACCGACATGGAATAGCAGCGGTCATTTCGGCTTCGTTCCTTTTTTTCTTTCTTGAGCGTTGGGGGTCATCACTCTTCTGTCAAATTTGACTGGTAAGGTAGGCTTAAGTCAATCTAGCTGTTTGCAGGACATCTGCTACCTTCCCAGGTAATGGTCTCTGGTGACAAATACAGAAACTAGTTTGCGACGTGGAAGTCAGATTTTGTGGGTCTTTAGTTGGATCTGGTTTTACTTTGGTATCTTGCCAGGGTCAACCTTTCGGTGAGTACTCTCATCGGTGGTCAGGGGTAGTGAATCAGCAGTTAACCGTGCTCTCCAACTTAGGGACTGGCTTTTTCAGAAGAAGAACACTATAAAGTCTGGGCCATTCATTCGAGAACGCTCGTTTTCAGGTCCACCGTCTTTTTCTTCTTCTTACTTGAAATCTAATTATGGGCTTTTATTGTTTGTTTTGGTAACCCCCCCCCCCCAACAGGGCTGTCACATGCTTTTGTTACTTTTTGCGTTCTTATTTGAAATGCAAATTAACTTTTTTTTTCCTGACCTCATGAATAACTTTCATGATTTCTTTACTGAGGTCAGGGATAAGGGTTATAGTGACGGGGAATGGTTGTTGGACTTAGAAAAATTCGAATTCAACGTGTAGCGGTTTTTTTTAAACACCCTGTAATATAAAGGAACGACTGGTTGAGTATGAGAATTCTAATTGACAGATGCTCTCATTTATAAAAGAGTGGCCCATACAATGGCAGACACTGTTCACTTAAGTTTCATCAAAATAACAAAGTAATGGACCCAAGTCGATAAGAGTCGCTTGCTTGAGAAACTCCATACCCATCTCGTAACTCGATCTACAAGAAGTAAATTCTAAGGCATCAATCGTGCCACAGTAGTACTAACGTGTTTGTTGAAGTTTGGTTAGGACTGACCAGTTTAAAAGTGGCACTATCACCGATTGAAAGTCGGCAGAAGCTAGCAACATATAGCGCTATCTAGTCCTATGTAGCTCTTGCTTGCACCAAGCGAAGGAATGCACAACGGCATTTATTTTAACGAAACAAACAAGCCACGATCCCCTTAATTATTGAGAGAAAAATTGGTACGTCCTCGTGCACCTTGGAACAACCTGTAAAAGTTAACAATATCAATGCCGCTAGATGGCGTCATGGTGTTTTCGTTCGCTTTTCAGTCGGTGATAGTGCCACTTAAACCAGTCCATGTTTTGATTCGGATGTTAAGATGATTTCCGAAGACAGTCTTTGCTGCTTTTATCGGTGCACTTTTAAAACCACAATTTTAAAAGGGTCGGGTACCGAAAAGTATGAGTATATTAGAAGCTTAAAACACCGGCAATAGCGTAATAATGTCTTTTTCCCACTGCAACTTGCATTTAAAGAAAACTTATGCTTTACGTACGAATGAAATAAATACATAAATTTATTACAAAGTTGTTGTTTTTTTTTTAATCAGATGGTTGCATTGGAGGAGGGATGGCATTGGTATTTCGTCATTGTGTGTTTTCTCGGTTAGCATTTTTGTTACGGATTCAGGCAGAGTACAGCGGTACCTTCCTAAACGACCAAACAGAGCGAACCAAACGCACCACTGTTGGTGACAGTTTGGCTTATTCCCTGCTAATAGCCGTGTTGATGCGGCTTGATTGACGTCAACATCGTCGGCGATGAATCTGTTTCGTCACAACTGTTACCTCGCGCATGCTCTAACCTCCACCCCAGCAAACCACCTCCCTGAGATGGTTCCCAATTTGGTATTGCTCTCGCCTGGTCACATCTATTAGCTAATCCTGGTCAAATCCATTAGCCAGGTCTGGTCGAGGTGAAGGTATGACGTATCAAATGCTCTGCTGAGCTTGTTGAGCTGTATTGTAGTTTAGGAAGGTATTGAACGGCTGACGCAACATCACTGCACACTCGCGACTTCAAATTTGGAGCCAAACTGTGTAACAGTGGTGCGTTCTGTTGCTCTGTTCGGTGCTTTAGGAAGGTACTGCATGTACGGATTCAGTTGTCCTTAGTTAGCACCACTGAAAATCAAACCTCTATGCTGCTTCCCTCGCAACCTAGCCTACGACCAGGAGTGTGTCCTACAGACGTGTATACTTGATAAGTTCCTGCTACAACCCAACCCAACCTAATCGAAATACAATATACTCAATTTAAACATTCACCATTAGTATGCCATAAGTAGGGTGCTAGTCCGTATGGTTTTCAGTGGTGCTAAATAAGGTTCACTGTGGCTTCCAGGCAAGGTGTAAGAGAAAACTAAATTATTAATACCATAAGGGAGCGAATCATTCAGTACCTTCCTAAAGCACCGAACAGAACGAATTAAACGCACCATTGTTGGTGACAGTTTGACTCCTTCCCTACTAATAGCCATGTTGATGCGGATTGATTGACGTCAACCATCATCAGCGATGAATCTGTTTCCGGCAAAACTGTTAGCTCACGCATGCTCAAACCTCCGCCACAGGGAACCACCTACCCCAGATGGTTTGCAATTTGGCATTGCTCTCGCCTGGTCACATCTATTAGCCAATCCCGGTCCAATCCATTAGCCAGGTCTGGTTGCGGTGAAGGTATGACTTATCGAATACTCTGCTGAGCTTGTTGAGTTTGCTAAGCTGTAATTGTAGATTAGGAAGGTACTAAACGGCAGACGCTACATCACTGCGCATGTGCGACGTCTAATTTGGAGCCAGACTGTCTCTAACAGTGGTGCGTTCTGTTCGCTCTGTTCGGTGGTTTAGGAAGGTACTGATTATCGCACAGCTTTTGTGTGCATCATCGCACAATAGCAGCGACAGCATTATTGATGAAAATCAGTGTGCATGGAACCCTTTGTTATGATGACAAAACCACCTGAGAAATAGCTTGCGAGTGGTATCTTCTGTGATCCAGGTAAGCTTAACAAAGTCCTTTGAGGGCATTACATGACACTGGTTTCAGTTCGGCAAAATAGTACAGACGTGGTAACGAATGCAGTTACAACTAGGAAACCATATAAAAGATGCGGATTATGGGTCAACCCCATAAAATAGGCAATCAAAACACAAAAACCGTAAGCTGCTTATGGCAAACAGTACCTATGTATTTATTTCTTGTAGAGAAGCAGTGCTGCGGAGTCGACACAGATGTGGTTGGCTTTGGAGTAGCTATCGCCATCTATTGGGCATGGGCTTCAGCTAGATAGACGTTCATGTGAATACTCACGAGTAGGTAGCGTACGGCCCTTGAAGGAAAAGGGGAGCTGGGTGAGGTACAGAATGGGTTTAGAAAAGGAAGGAGGCTTGAGGACAATGTTTCTGTGGTGACGCAGGCGACTGAGGTTGCGAGGAAGGAAGAGAGAAGCCTGTGGGTGGCATTTTTGGATATTACCAAGGCGTATGATGGGGTTAGATTGGGGATGCTATGGAGGAAGTTTTGGGAGTGGAGGAGGAGGAGCTTGTTAGTCGCCTCCTGAGGATTTATGAGGGAAAAGGAGGTATGGGGACTCATGGGAAGGGGTGCAGTCTTACTGGGTTGTTAATAAAAGGGGGTTAAGGCAGGATTTTGCTGTCCCCATTGTTATGTACGTTCTTTTTTTGAGAGGGTTGGAAAAGAAGCTGATTGAGTCTGGTAGAGTTTTCGATGGGGAAAGGGGGAGAGGAGGGAGTTTGCACATCAGTGTTGATGTTTGCGGATGATATTGGGGTGCTAGAAGAGGAGAAGGACGGGCTTGAGCAGCTGTTGGAAGTGTACGCAGAGTGGGGGGTGGAAAGGAGGAAGGAGTTTAGCAGTGAGAAATCGGGATACATGGTTTTTGGAAGGCGGGAAGATCAGTGGGTTGATGGGGGTAGCGGAGGCCTTGAATTGAAGATGGGGAAGGTGCTGGTGAGGAAGATGAAGGAGTATGAGTACCTGGGGGCCAGGTTGTGTGTGAAGTCGAATTATCTGGAGATGATGGAAAAAAAGGTGAGATGTAAAGAGGGAAGGGTTAAGGGCATGATTAAGAAAGTTGCCCTTTGGGGATATAAACAGGTATGAGATTGCCCGGGTGCTCTAGAAGGGGATGGCTGTGCAGGGAGTGATGTTTGCTGGGGGTGTGTTGCTGTATGGTAGGTAGTGTTAGAGGCAAATGGAGTGCTTTCAAGGGGAGTTGGGAGATGGGTGTAAGAAGCTAATCAGTTTACTGCTGGAGAGGTGGTGACCGGGGAAATGGGCTCGTCTCGATTTGATTCTAGGGAGGTGGGGGCAAAGGGGTTTGATTGGAGGGTTAGGGAGGTGGAGGAAGGTTCAATTGTGCGAACTGCGTATGAATATGTGACTGGGTGATGTAGTACAAAGTGGGTTGAGGTGACGAGGAGGTTGGCAGGGAAGTTTGTTTGGCTGAGAGGGGGGAATCAGGAGTAGAAGGGGATTAAGTGGAGAGATGGGCTAGGGTATGGGAAGGAAGTCGACGACGGCAAGATATCACGAGGAGAAAATGAGGATGGGGTGGAAGAAATGGCATTTGGGGAATTGAGGGAGTGTCTTGTTCTTTAGGTTGAGGATGGGGTCATTGAATACCAGGGATTTGGCATGGAGGGAAGATGGGGATATGACCTGTGGGGGTATGCGGCGATGTGGACAAGACGTTGGAGCATGTGTTGATAGGATGCTAGGGTTTGGAGGACCTCAGGGGACGAGATGAATGGGGAGGGAGGGAAGGAGGCTCTAAGATGGCTCCTTGGGTGGAGGGACGAGGGGAGAGGAATAGGGTGGGGGAAGAGGGTGCTCTCGTGGTGATGGAATAGGAGGGGAAAGGATTAACGGTGCAGTGGGTTGGGGTTGCTGTGGTTGTGTGTTGGAGGGGAGGGCATTACGGCTCGGCCTGCACTCTGCTTTGAAACAGAAGCCCATAGCATCATCATCATCATCATCATACGCTGGGGCCAACGGGTGGGTGCAGGCTTTAACCAGACTAGCGTGTGTTGGGGCAATTGGGGCTAACTAGCAATACATGAATTGACACACAAAGAAAACATGCAGAGACAAAAATAAAGAAAGTCGTGCGGTAACATGCAGAAAATAATATAAAAAAAGTAATTACAACAATTCATAGAGGGAAAAACAAAAATTAGATACAAAAATTACAATAGCATTGTATAATACTATACACATAGTTAATGCATTACAAATTTTCTTTAGTAAAACTGTGTGTTACTTGACAAAGCACTGATAATCGTATAAACTAGCCACATTGCTCGCTCCGTTGGCTTTATCTTGCTTCGCTTAAAGAGCTTACTTAGCACTTTTCACATAATGTAGTGATATTCTATGTCCCCCCCCCCCCCAAAAAAAAAAAAACCCCACAAAAACCGCACATCTTTAGGTAAGGTTCAGATGACTGGCCGGCGCTTCAGAATATGAGGGACAATGAGAAGTTGGGGGAATCAGTTGTCGCCCTCCTGGGAGACTGGACTTTTGCAGCTAAGGTAAACAATTTGTGGTCTACCAGTCGGGGTCTACCGCAGGGGAGCTGCCTGAGTCTAACTCTCTTTGCGGTGGCCATTAACACTATACTGAAGGATCTGAACCTTCACTGCAACATTGTTGCTTATGCTGATGATGTTGCTGTATGGCTTGCCGACACTGATGTGGGGCAGCTCCTGTGGGCAATAGAAGTTGTTATTGGTAATTAGTCCTGTCAGCATTAGAAAGGATTATTCTGTTAGCTGAGAGGAGTCTTTCACTTTCAATCCCGAAAACGGAATTAATGGTCTTTTCTGAGGGTCCAGTAGTTAGAGGCTGTCTTAGGATCGGGGATCGATTGTCCACTCAGCGGTCAGTGTCCGGTACTTGAGATGTAGGCTGGATTCATATCTGGGTTGGGCAGCTGATGTGAAGGTTGCGAAAGAGATGGTTGCTGCTCGGCACAGGATCCTCAAGTCACTTGCCTCAAATCGAGCAGTGGCAAAGAAGTCTGTTCTGCTTTCTCTATAGAGACCCTATATCCAGTCCTTTGTGGACTGCCATCTTTCCTTTCTGTTGGGATTGTGTAGCGCACTCAAGGATGTCCAGGTGTCCTTGAATGCCTGTCTGCGTATGGTCACTGGCTGCCCAGGTTGTTGCACTCTTTTTAGGGCAGGGGAGATTCCGGTTCGCATCAGAGCAAGGGAGGTGGTAGGTGTCCTCTGTCTCCGGGCTCTGTCTCAGGTTTACACCCTTGCTGCTGGTGTCAGGAAGTTCTTCCCTTTTTGTCCTGCCAGTTTCAGAAGGCGAGTGGTACTGGAAGAGTTGATATTTTTAGCAATGCGTCCTTCCACCAGGAGGTCTGGTAAGGCAGAGCGGGGATTTTTGTCCCTTACCTTTAGGCTGGGGTACAGCTATTTTCTGCACTACCTCCCGTCCATATTCTTGTGGGAACTGGTCGCCATATCGATCGCAATTGACGTTGGAATGGACCTTAGAGTAGATAAATTCCGTGTGCTCTCAGACTCTGCTGCTGATTAAATGTCTGCGTGTGGCCTTCGGGTCTCTTGATGTGTGTCACCCCGTTCTTGTGGAAGTTGGGTTAAAGCAACACCCCGCCTGCCTTATAACTTTCGACCTGTCTTATAACAGTCACGTGCTGATCTCCATCCACGTATATATCTCGCCAAGGTCAACTGAGATAGTAGCTGCATTTCTCGCACTGAACAACACAGCTACAGTCTCAGTTGGCATTGTGCCTTATCATGGCACTAAACTAACTGGCCCGCTCTACAATGGTATAAGCGGAGTACACAAAATGGCCACCACGTCTGGTTCATTTCGTCGAGGTCTGTTCTTCGAGGTAGCAACTTTGTACGGTGCGATGCGACATCTATTGCCGGCTAGTGGCGGTTTTCGAAATAATAATTTAATTTTTACGTAGATTTTGGGGGTACATTTTTTATTATTTATAATAGTATTTTTAAATGGTGTTTAAAAAATCACTCAGCCACAGTAAAGCTATTTCACTACGTTTGCAAAAAAAAGCAACACGTTCGTTGGCAGTTTGTACGATAGGTGTCGCCCTCGGTTGACAAAATGCGGTAACTCAATCGCATCAGCGGCACTTTCGGCGGCCATATTGCCAACCCAGTCTCGCAATGCTATTTTTCATTCAAGATCCGGCCAGTACTGTAGATAGTCTTGGTCTAATAGATGAACCAGCATGAACGCATTAATTGTGTCGTCACAAACCAGAATGATTCTCGTATTTTAACATCACAACTTATAATTTTCTAGGCTAGTGTCTTATAATTTTGCTTCGACGATCTATTGGCATAAATAATTATAATTTTTACCGCAATAGTCTTTTAAATTTGTGATCTCATGGTAATTATTAGCAAATTAGTACATGCTCACACAGAAATGAAACGTCATTTTCTCCTTTACCAAACGTCTCCTTTTCTCTTTTACCTTTTAATCTCTGGGATGGGTGTTAATGGGTCCAGGGCCCTTCCTTCTCCTGACCCTTGTTTTATTTTGGGTCAAATATTTTATGATTTTATTATTATTATATGTAAGGCACCTTGGAACCCAAAGACCTTAGAAATGGAATTGGATACAATACCTTCCTAAATCACCGAACAGAACGCACCACATGCTAGAGACAGTTTGGATCCAAACTTGGCCAGTGCGCAGTGAAATTGCGTCAGTCGTTCAATACCTTCCTAAACTACAACACAGCTCAACAAGCTCAGCAGAGTATTCGATACGTCATACCTTCACCACAACCAGACCTAGCTAACGGATTTCACCAGGATTGGCTAATAGATGTGACCCGGCGAAAGCAATGCCAAATTGCGAACCATTTCAGGGAGGTGGTTTGCTGGGATGGAGGTTTGAGCATGCGTGAGGAAACAGTTTTGCCGGAAACAGATTCATCACTGACGATGTTGACGTCAATCAAGCTGCATCAACACGGGTATTAGCAGGGAATGGGCCAAACTGTCACCAACAATGGTGCGTTTGGTTCGCTTTTGTTTGGTCGCTTAGGAAGGTACATAGTATATGAATATGAATATGAAAAAAAAAACCCAGCAGTAAGCAAAAAGAGCTTTTTACACCAGGGTACCCACGAAGCTACCAGTTTTTATAACTGTAGGGGGCGATGATGGAAGGGAGCACGGTATCCAGCCTTTGTTTGAACTGCAGAACCGATGTTGCTTCGATGGTATGTTGAGGCAGTTTGTTCCAGGTGTTAACCACACGGAAAGGAAGTGTGTTTTGGCGAAGGGACGTGTTGCATCTCTTCTTAAAGAGCTTTGCCCCATTGTTCCGAGTGCCAGAGCTCGCAGAGAGGGTGAACCATTCCTTGGCCGCAGTATCTTCACCATTGAGGATCTTGTAAGTGAAAATCAGATCACCTCTGATACGACGGTAATTCAGTGTTGGGAGCTTGAGGGCAGCACGCCGGTCGGGGTAGGACGCATTTTTGAGTCCCACAACAAGTTTAGTGGCACGTCTCTGGACACGTTCCAGCTTGTCACGTCCTCTTCAAAACGGACCCACCATGCTTGGCCTGCATACTCCAGAATGCTGCGAACTTTGCTGCGGTACAGCATGAGGAAGGTCTTCCTTGGGAGGGTTGAGAAGGTGGTCCGGATGATGGCGAGGGTCCCATAAGCCTTAGCCACGGCAGCCTGAATGTGTTTGGAGAAGTTCAGGTCGCGGTCAATGACGATGCCTAGATCTCGTTGTGAATTCTTCTCTGTCATTGGCGTTCCTGGGCTAAGGCGATAGTCAGCTTGGAGCCAGGTAAGTTTGTGTACCTTGAACGTTCGCGAGGCCAAGAACGTGCTCTAAATTAAACGCCGCCATTTTTGGCAGCGCAGCATCTGTTTGTAAAACAGTCGTAGGTTAACATTTATTAATTTATTTAGAAAAGTAAGGAAAAATGAAATGCTCCCAAGGAGCAGTTAAGCGGTAGCAATTAAAACGACAAAGCCAACAAACAATTGCAGAGTAGACGCTCAACCCGAGTGGCTGCAAATTAAATAACAGGCTTGAAGCTCGATAGTCGCCTTGCGAACCTAGTCATTAGTGGGATTAACAACTTACTGCTCCAAACTGTTCGTTTCCTCTCGTGGAACTTTTGGTGATGACTCACAAAGTCTGGTGTGCTCCGAAATCAGTATAGAAAAACGAGAATAAAATCTCCGTTGTTCGAAGCGTTTCATTATTATAAATCGTTTGTTTGTCTCTCGTAATAGTGATAGAAAATACAGAAAGCCGCAGCATACGTTTCTTGTAATGTGGAACGCGCTCCTAGATTTTGTTACTTCTGCACCTTCAGTTAATTCATTTAAAAATAGGT